>OX451738.1:1478758692-1478909546 GCA_948472305.1 Vicia faba
CGCACCATGAAGAAAATTGGTAATCTCTTGTGTTATATTCCCTTACTCGCCAAGTGGTTCACTTCACACTTACCTCGATCAACATTGAAGAACGAGAAAAGATTGACATGGTCTCAAAGGATGATATCCTTCACCCACTCTGATATTCATTGGTGTTCGAGATCCTTGGAAGATACTTCTATCATTGACTGTTATGGGGAATTCCCTAAAGCCCCTCTACTTGGAATTAGGGGAGGTATCAGTTGGTGCCTACACTAGAAGAGTTCTCTCTACTATTAGGAGTGTCCGTGCTTGATCAAATACCGTTCACCGGTCTAGAAGGGATTCTGAAACCTGAAGTCATTGTCGAAGCTTTGCATCTAAAGAAGGCCGACATTATAGAAAATTAGGAGACAAGAAGCGGAGTCAAAGGGTTCCTAGCCAAGTTCCTATTTGAGAATGACCGTTCATTCTGGGAAGATATGGATTTGCAAGCCTTTGAAGACTTCATGGCCCTTCTCATCTATGGTTTTGTTCTGTTCCCCAACTCGTACCAATTCATAGATGTAAATTCCATTAAAGTCTTTCTCTCTCGTAATCCTATACCTACCTTGCTGGGAGACATCTTACATTGCTTCCATACTCGTACCATGAAGAAAAGAGGTAATCTCTTGTGCTATATTCCCTTACTCGCCAAGTGGTTCACTTCACACTTACCTCGATCAACATTGAAGAACGAGCAAAGATTGACATGGTCTCAAAGGATGATGTCTTTCACCCACTCTGATATTCATTGGTGTTCGAGATCCTTGGAAGATACTTCTATCATTGACTGTTGTGGGGAATTCCCTAAAGCCCCTCTACTTGGCATTAGGGGAGGTATCACTTACAACCCTTGCTTAGCTTTACGATAGTTTAGATATGCCCTAAGAGATGGTCCTTATGAGATGTTCATCCAAGGTTTGGTGTTCGACTATGAAAGCGATGATCAAGGCTACCTTCAGAGGTTTATACAAGCTTGGAGGATGGTAAACAAGGTGGATAGTAGGACATTGGGACACAAAAATTTAATTCCCCTTGAGCCTTACCTTAGGTGGGTACGAGCTCGTGCTCAGAATCTCGTAATGCCTTACCCCTCCATCCTCCCTATCAACATAGAGCCTGTGATTGAGGGAGATGTCCCGTATACCGTCTTTCATCCCAACATGCCTACCTCTCTCGAAGAATTTCAAAAAGATTGTGTGATACGGTGGCAGAACCACTGTTTAATATTGGTTTGCATAGTAGGCACTAGCTGATTAAGGATAGGTACCCCCAATAACTGAGAAAACTCCTCCATAGTAGGCACTAGCTGGTAATCAGGAAAAGTGAAGTAGTGGTGCAACGAGTCAAAGAACTGAAAGAGCACCTTTAACATTTCTTCATCAGGGGTTGAAGTGACCAAGTTGAGAAGTCGGCCATGTTTTTCAGTGAAAGGAGAGCTTTCAGGAATCCTTGATGCTAAGTCCTTGAGTTGAGGAGGTACTTTCATAAGGTTGACTTGGATAGTGTTCCTGCGAGCGGATGTCATGTCCTAAAAAAACAAGACAAAGATAAGCCCTAGAAAATCCTTGAAATGGTTAGTATTATATGCCATGTTATAATGTCATGATTATGCCAGGAAATTGCATATATAGCAAGCACAATAAAATCACACCAAAACCTTAGGTTTAAGGCTTTCATGGGTTTTAAGGTCATACCCTCTTGAAGTTGGATTGGTTCAACCTGTCCTATAAATAGTAACCGGGTTCTAAGGGATCTCAATATCACTGACCTTTCCCATAAGCTTCGTTCGATAGGCGACTGACTCGCAACCAAACAAAACTCAGGAGTCAAGTCTCATTGAGTGTAGCATCGAGTATCTGTCGACTTTGGGAATACACCAAATACGGCCATCTCACTATGTCCTAATGGCCAAGTTATTCATTTAAAGGTTCGAAGGTCAATTGACTCTTTATGACACCATGCAGTGGCCCTGTATTCTCCTTGATTAACTCAAGGGCTACCAGTACCAACCAAAGTGTCGCATCAATGTAGCCCTTCAACCGTGTCGGTATACCCCGCACAATTTCTACAATCTATTGCTACTTACCTAACAGGTTTCCCCAGATTCGGGTGTAGGATCAATAGTAACCCAAACAATCCCTTAAAAGTAAAGCAAACAAACAAGCAAACAATTTAGAAATGATCTAGACCCTAAGGTAAACCCCACTTTTATATTACATCCCCAGCAGAGTCGCCAGTTCTGTGATATGGTGGCAGAACTAACTGTTTAATACTGGTTTGCGTTTTTTGTTTGCAAATGTCATGGTAAGCCAGAGTCGCCATCGACTTTTCTTTTATCCAACAAAGGAAAGGGTGAAAAGAACATAAAAAGACCTTTTTTCGAGAGGTTCTGAGTAAGGGGGTAGACTGTGGAAATGGAAGGTATTAGCACCCTTTCTATCCATAGTTTTCCACGGGCTCTTAGGTACTTGCTCATTTTTGAAAACTGTTTGTGTTTGTGTGTTTTGAAAAGTTTTGTTTTCTTTATGGTAACTCTTGTATCAGTCCTCGAGAGTGTGATAAAGCATTTTTTTGATAGTTTTTTGAAAGTGTTTGTGAAAATTTATTTTTGAGCAAGTACTTAAAAGTCATCTACCTACTCGAAAAAGGATGTTCTTTTCCTCCTTTCTTTTAGATAGTGCTATCCTACTATTAGTGAGTAGGTAGCCCTATCGTTGGATGTTGAGGGACTATCAAAAGGGACGCTATGGTCATTGAAGGTAACATGTAAAGATATCTTAGCATTTTGAAGAGACTGTCATCATATAGGCAACATCGAGGGACAAGATTATTTACCGAAAGGCAACTCGAGGGACGTTTAGGGACCATGATATTTTATGATGACTTTTATACCGAGGGTCTTTGCTAAGATATCCATACGCTCGAGGGATATGACCATTTCTGAGGCAACTGAGTGAGGAATACTCTAAGGATGCAAGTGTGAGAAGTGTGTTTTTTCAGTTATATTATCTTGAGATTAGTGATCTAATGGTTAATTTACTTTATCTTGCCATGCACGCGTAATTTACTAGCAGTTAATATTTAGCAGAAAATTAGAGTGCAGGAATATAAATCTACGCTATTACAATGTTTTCGAGGAGGGGGAATTTACATGTCCAACTGGGGGGAAAAATAAATAAAGGCAGTAAAGTCCTATTTTAATCTATTACATCTCGTCAGCAGGTACAATATTATAAAAGATGTGATAATAAGATAAATGTGTGTGGAAATGGAAAGAAACGTCTAACAACCTAAAAAAGTCCAAGTAAAAAAAATCTTTTTGTTTTGTTTTTTATTTATTTAGGAAAATACTAAATAAATTAAACCTAAATTTAATTAATTAAAATAAAAGAAAGTTATGGATCAAAATTAAATTCTAAACAAAAACCTAACATTTTTGTATTTTTTTTATTTAAGAAAATATTTGAATAAAATAATTACCTAAGTCTAATTGATTTTAAAGTTAATAAAATAAAATTAAAATAATTAACTAATTAATTAAAATTATTTTAGAAAACCTAAATCTATTTATTTATTTTTTGATTATTTTTTATGATTTATTAGAAAAAAGATTAAAAGAAAATAAATATGATAAAAACAAAAAGGATTAAAAAATTTGTAAATGGGCCTGGGTGTTATGGAGAAAATATGGGGGTGCTGATTAAAAAAATGTGAGGCCCATACAAAGAGGAGCCCAGGTCTTCTCTATGATCTAGTGAGGGCAGCTTTGGAAAGCGCATGGTGGTTTATACATTGGAGGCGCTAGATCTGGATCCAGTGGTGATTTGATGGCTTGGATCTAGTGGTTTATGATTGAAACGACCTGGCGGAACCGTCGTCTCGTAAATGAGACAATCAATGAAGTCTCCACCGAACGTCTTTTATCCCGCCGAAAGGGAAAGGTAAACATCGAGAAAACTTGAAGAGGGAGAAATCACGGTCTTTCGACCGAGAGATCGGGTAAGGGAGTCTGTTACGCGAGGGGAAGGTATTAGCACCCCACACGCTTGTAGTACTCTACGGTATCCACTCTTGTTGTATAATCTAATGGGGGTGGTCAAAACCTATGTCTATGGCTTAAAGCTGAAAAGGGAATGCATGCGAAAAAGAAAACAATGTAGGGAAAATAAAAGTTATGCTCAGTTGGGCCCTACCCCTTTGCCTACGTATCCCTTTTAAGGAATCAGAGCAGCCGTAGTTCGGCTCATATATTTTGGTTGGTTTGTGTTTTTTAGTTAAGACAACAAAAACAGTCAAGATGGCAAAACATCAAATAAAACGACAAACAAATGAGATGGTAAAATATCGACTAAATAATAACAAAGTAACATGTCAAAGATGGCGAAACACCAAATGATAAAACATCACACCTAACAATGATATTGAGAATCAAAGTAGAATAAAAAAATGTGCAATGGCGAAACATCGACTAAAAGATAACGAGGTAATATGGCAAATATGGCGAAACATCAATAAAACGGATGACAAAACATCATACCTAACAATGATATTGAGAATCAAAGTAGGATAACAAACATGTGCAATGGCGAAACATCGGCTTCAAACAAATGTGCGATAGCGAAACATCGGCTAGGAGATAACAAGGTATCATGGCAAAGATGGTGAAACATCAATAAAACAGATGGCAAAACGTCACACCTAACAATGATATTGAGAATCAAAGTAGGATAACAAACATGTGCGATGGAGAAACATCGGCTTCAAATAAATGTGTGATGGCGAAACATTGGCTTCAAACAAATGTGCGATGGCGAAACATCGGCTAAAAGATAACAAGATAGCATGACAAAGATGGCGAAACATCAACAAAACGAATGATAAAACATCACACCTAACAATGATATTGTGAATCAAAGTAGGATAACAAACATGTGCGATGGCGAAACATCGGCTTCAAACAAATGTGCGATGGCGAAACATCGGCTATAAGATAACAAGTTAGCATGGCATGGTAAGGATGGCAAAACATCAATAAACCAGGTTTAAAAACAAAGCCAAGAGGCGTACAAACAAATAAGATTGATTTGTATCTTTTACCTTGAAGAAGGGTTTGAGTTTATTAGAAGTGTTTTATGATTTGCCAAGAAAAGTTTTTTGTTTTAAGATGAAAAATGCAAAGGAAGGAAAAACAACTAAGGGAAACTAGTCTAGCATTATCCCTAGTGTTATCATACAATGATTGACCCTAAGGTTGAGGATGAAGGAAATTCCTAACCTATGCTGGCATACATGGATTCCTACCTTAATTAACATGTCAAAGGAAACTTAACAAAACTATCCTATAGGGAACAGGCAATGAGAGCAAAGTCGTGATCTCAATTTCTAAATTGAGTGACTCATCGATCAACAATTAAAGAAAAAACAATAAACATCGTATAGGGAACATGCACTGAGAGAGAAGCCGTGATCTCAATTTCTAAATTGAGTGATTCATCTATCAGCAATTAAAGAAAAGCAATAAACATCATATAGGGAACATGCACTAAGAGCAAAGTCGTGATCTCCATTTCTAAATTGAGTGACTCATCGATCAATAGTTAAAGAGACAAACACAAACATAGCACATGTATTAAACAAAACAGGGGGCCTCCTGACATATATCAGCAATAGAGGTCCCATCATGCAACATAGGACTATGAAAATAGAAGAAATGAAATAGTGCAATACCAAACGGATAACTATCCGTAGAAACTGAGCAAGAATAAAAGAAACCCAGAGAACTTCAAGAAAACTGCCATCAGCAGACAAATCAAGTCAGAAATTACGCCATCAGGATGTAAGTATTGAGATTTTCAGATATGAATAGATCCCATGGGCAAGGTATAGCATTCATAATCACACACACACACACACACACACACACACACACACACACACACACACACACACACACACACACACACACATATATATATATATATATATATATATATATATATATATATATATATATATATATATATATATATATATATATATATATATATATATATATCCTGCATAGACTATCGAATATGACAAGCACAAGAGTAGTTCCAATATAATAAATTGTGTTCCACAAGTAAAGTGAAACACAGTAGCCTCAAGTCAAAAATGGAAAACTTTTCTCAGAGTACCTCGCACATTCAACAACCAAGTTAGTATTCTCATAAATAGAATGATGACTCACATAAGGAATGGATGATGACACCATAATGAAGTGAGAAAACATGATAGCAACTATAAAAACATTATATATGATAAACAAAAAGAAACAGGCATATGCACAATTTGGTCAAAAGTTAGAGGAATGTTGCTCCCTTCTATCACCATATTGAATTGACAATTGAATATCAATCAAGGATCATGGGAGCTTGAGAAGAATACAAACAAAGACCATGAAGGTCAGTAGCAACCACAATTCAATCATACTCAATTACTTCATCAAAACTCACAAGCATAATAGAAGAGGAATCCCACACAATGCATCAAAGACTTAGATTTCAAGCTAACCATGGAAGAAAGTCAAACAAGAACAAAATTAGAGAGCTTGTAACAATCAAAGATTTGAAGTAAAGCTTCCAAAACATGATTAGGACATGATCCAAAGGTTAAAGGGTTGATTCTATAACATGCTGCACAAGTGCATTCAAAATGCCTCAAAAGTTCAACACGGATAAGAGAAAGAAGTCAAACTTCATTCATGATTGGAACTAACCTAAGTAATAGGGATCAATTATTCTCAAGTCCTCGTGAGACTATAATTGAAGTGTCATTTCCCTTCATGTTAACCTTGGACATCTAATGATCTCAAACTCAAATTGAAAACTCAAGTTTCAAAGTGAAGATCAACAAGAAAGCAGAAAGTCATAAAACATGCATCAAAAGGTTCAATTATTCAAACATAAGGCATTAAGTGAAATGACTTGAGTTTATGTGGATAAATAGAACCAACATGATCATTATGTGCCCAATTATAGGCCTCACTCAAGTTCATTGGCCATCAAGCACATTGCAACAAGATATGCAAAACTAATTGGGTACCTTCACTTCAAAAATACATCAAAAATAGAAAAGGATTTCAATAAATCAAACCAAAATTTCCATAACATATTTGAGATGTGTATAGGTCAGAAAACAAGTTTGAAGTTCATGGATAGTAGAGGAGAGGATCTAATGAGGCCCAAAGATCAAAACTAGTTGGCAAAACTACCAAACTAGACAAGCTTTCAAAATAATTTGTGGAAAAATATCCAATCAAGTCAAATAATTCAAGAAAAATGGTTTTCAGATCCTCAATACATCCATGAACCTTAAACAAGATCCAAATTCCAATGGAAACCCAAGGAAAATTGGTTTTGAAATTGAAACTTGCAATGTAAGCTACAAAACCCTAATTGTTTGAATTTTAATCTTAAATATTAATTAGGTAAGATCAAAATTCAAACAATTCAAACCAAGATCATGCAAATCACAAGGAAACCCTAAATATCAGAATACATATTTTTTTCACATTTTTAGGATTAAAGAAAAATCAAAAGTAAATTCAAATTCAAACTATTTAACATTTAAACAAATATTCACATTTTCAAAATGAAATTCCAATCAGAAGTCAGAAAAATATCCAACCAAAATTATATTAAAATATTAGAATTAAAAACCAACATTCATGATTTTTTGTGGAATTTTTGAGTTAAAGGAAATATTAAAATAAAATCAAACAATCAATTAAACAATTAAAGTATTATTTAATGACAAAAATGCAAATCCTAGCCAAAAGTCATAAAAAGGTCAAAACAAAATTATATTCAGACACTATGATTAAAAACAAACTTATATGATTTTTTTGAGGATTTTTTAATTAAAGGAAATATTAAAACAAAAATTATGAAGCAAACATTTAAAATAAACTTCTCAAATTAAATTTCTAATCAAAAATAGAAAAAATGCTAAACCAAAATCAGAATTAATTTCTAAATTATTTTATGAGTCTAAAACAATTTTTGTGGAATTTTTAGATCAAAAGAGTTATTAAAATAAAAATAATCATTGAATACACAATTAATTAAAATTATGAATTTTTTGAACCAATCAAAACATTTTTAAAAATTCCAAAAAAAATGACAAATACTAGAAATTATTATTAGCCTATGGTAATTTTTTCATGATTTTTGAAGATGTTTTGATCATAAAAATAAAATCATAAAAATCAATTGAAAATAAATATTATGAAATGCATTAAAAATTTAAATCAACCAATCAGGGCGCGCCACCTCATCATCTTCAACCTCAAGATAAATCCCTGAACGCGTGTTTTCTCAGTTTGAAACCTCATGTTCTGATCAATACTTCTTCCTTATTTCACCAAAATCAATGATTCAAAGCTCAAAACAAAGCCAGATCTAACCTCTACATCACGACACTTATAGATCTCAAAAAGATTGACTAGGCAATTAGAAATCTGGACGCGAAAATTGCAAAAACTCACTGAATATGAATTATTCAGAAGTTCAAACAACGATCCATTCTTCAATTTCAAACAAAATTATACGTCAAACCTATTGTTTAGCCAATTATGAGCTCATAAACATGAAGTAATTCAACAAATAAAGCTGGAAATAGTAAAATTAAGTTCAAGAAGCTTACTTCAATGTGAAACTGGAAATATTGATTCCTTAGTTACAGAAGCAAACAAACTCCATGATCTTGATCTACACACTTCAAGGAAGATGAATCCACAGGAAATTTGATGAATGTGCGAAGAAGATGAGAGAATCGAAGAAAACTTGAGAAAGAGCAGAAAAAGTTCAGATCCAGATTTATGATAATTGGAGTGCGTTTTTTTGTGAAATGAGGCTTGCAGCACACTATATAGTATGGGTAGAGAAGGTTAGAAGAGGAAATTGATCTTCAAAGTTGTTCAAGGGCTTGATTGGAAAATTTGGCCAAAAAAAAAGAATGCACATGGGCCTCAGCCATTTGCTCGTGTGTTTCCTCCTTTTCTTTGCATTTTATGAGCCAAATGAGGTCAGGAGAAAATGCTCAAAGTTCCAGGTCATGACTAATTGAAATGAGAGAGTGTTGGTGAATTTGCAAAATTGAGCAAGTTTGTGATTTTTTCAATCAAACAAGTACAAAACCAAATGAGGCAGGAAATGGTGAGTGTAATGGGCCTCAGCATGTTACAAATTATTCATGGGCTTGATTAGAAACAAAAATAAAGGCTAAAACTTGAATTCTCAAGAATTTGCATTTTGCTTGCTTGGTCAAAATTCAATAAAATGTCTCAAAATTCCAAAGCTCATAACTTGCTCATATTTTTGAATTTGGACACAAATAAGTACAATTTGGAAATGTATTGAAATGATATAAAATCCCTTAGTTTTGAGTTTTTGCAATTGAATCCATTAAGGTCCTCAAAATTTGACATGAAATTCACTAATTTTGAGAAATGACATATAATTTTAACTTGAGGCATGAACTTCCAAAGATCATAACTCTTGACTCTTTGCCAATTTGGACATGATACCAAAAGGAGATGAAAGATCATCCTCTTATCTTTCCAAGCATATTTAATTTGCATTTTTTGATCAAAGGTGAATAAAATATGAATTTTTGAAGTTAAGTCCTTATTTTCCAAAATTAGAAACTTTTAGGGTTTCTTCATGAACAAGTTTCAACCCAAACCTCAATCTTTTTGATCCAATGATCAAAATGGACTTGAAATATGAAAATTACATCCTTGAATTGATGGTTGACCAATAGTTCACTTGGTCAATCTTGACTTTGACTGATTTTGACCAAAATGACCATTTTGCCCCTTTGAATCAATTGATCCACTTCCCTTCAAAATTGTTGGTCAAGACTTCAAACATATGATCTTCCAAATATATAGAGGCCATGTACAAAGTTTTACTTCAAAATTATCAATAAATCTTGATGAAATCCCAAACCCTAGTTTTGGTTAACACCTTAGGAGACTGATGAATCATCTTCAAAACTTCAAATCCTCTGGGCATCTTGACCAATTTCTTGTACAAAGACTTTTCAAATACCAATGAGATGTTGTAGCTTCAAAATCAAGATTTGTACATTGATCAATAGTCTCGATCAAGCAAAACCCTAATTTTGACTGGTGAAACAAAAGAGTGATTCTTCTTATAATCAATTACAAACTTCAATCCTATGATGATCCAAAGAGATGGATAAAACATCTTGAGATATGCAATAACTTTTGAGCTTGAAAGATCCAGAGGTTTAGATGATAAGATTCTACTTGAGCAACTTGTCAATGCAAACAACCTTCAAAGCTTGAGGAAGACTTGATAACCAAAGTATTTTGATCCCATCACAATGTATGAATGCAATGCAATATGATATTCATGATGAAACATAAGCCTAAATCAAGAGGGTAAATTTTGGGGTGCAACAATGATGCACACGTTTGGACTTGAAGCATCAAATCTGCAGATAATATGTTAGAAAAATGAAAATGCATGACCTGGGACTCGAACCCAGGTCCTCTCTCTCACGCACGCGTTCCTTTTCCAATTGAGTTGTATGATTATTCGTTTACATAACCAAAACAATAATATAATATAAGAAAATTTGTCAGATATACTAGAAATGAAAAAAACGTGCGCTAGTTTTGAATGGTCCAATGGAGGGCTGCCAGCATGTTGTCTTCTTCCTTTCTTCTTCGAATTAGACCTAGACCTATAGTGACAGTTTTATATCCGTCACTACAGCCTTTGCATCTTGAAATAAGCCAAATACGCAATAGAAATTATATGTGAGGCCATGAATTGTCTGGCCTCACTCTCCTAAGCATGATGGTGCCCCTGTTTAAGCCTAATTTTGGCAAATGTAAAAACGCCCAAATCTAAGTTTTAAACCCTAAAAATGGTAACGCATAGTTCCTGCATCAAAAGCTCAATCCAACCATATAGGAAGCTTGCAAATGATCAATAAACCAGAAATGCAAGGTTAAATCACATGGAAATTACATGAATTGTACAAAACAAAATTTGAAAATGAAGCAAACCGCGGATGTTGGTGGACGCGTTAGGCGATGATTCCAGGCTTGATAATGGCTGCAAATGATTCAAGGGGTCTCCATGAGTGGATTAGAATCCTTGGTTTGGAACAAGGGAGGCTGGAGTTTAAAATCCGAGTTTGACAACTTTGAATTTTTTGCAAAATGGGCAGGGGTTCTCTAGGTTCTGTGGGCACCTTTTAAGTTGGCCAATGTGTTGTTCTTATAGTATGGAAGAAGGAGACACCATTGAATGTAAAAAATTATGGCCATAACTCATGTTTTCCAACAAGAATCCAACCAATTCAAGGCCTCCCAAATTTGTAAAAACATGCCTTATCTTTGTTTGGATGAACCTGGTCACTTGTGCACGAAATCTTGGGCCTCTAAGAAAGCCAAGACACTAGCCCACATGCCTAAGCCCATTTCCAAATATTTTATACAATTTATTTTATATTTACTTGAAATAAATTAAAATAAATATGTAGAAAATACAAGGCCATGCAAAAATAATATTATAGGTCCTCTATGACATTAGGGAGATATTTGAATCTTAAAAAGTTAGGCCATTGACCCAAAAATTCAAATTTGCTCAATGCACCAATCTTGAAATTTCCAAAAATTTTCCAACTTGGGCAAGTCATAACTTTCTCAATTTTTATCTCATGATGATGATCTTGTACTTTTTGGAAATCCCAAGATGTCTACTTCAGTCCCTCCTTTTATCAATTTTGTATTTGAAGATGTTATCTTGATGTAAAAGGTCTTGGAAAAAAGTGGCTTTTGTTGACTTTCTAAAAATGGCTTGTAATCTATGAACTAGTATCTTTCAAATGGTGCATTTATTGATCTTGAGAGATGAAGAGAAGTTGTAGGTAATTGAATTCTATTCAAAATGAGCTTTTGTTGGAAAATTTCTGATAAAGTATGAGAAAGTTATGCTTGGTCAAAGTTTGGTTGACTTTTCCTACAGAAACCCTAATTTGCCATTTTTGACTTTTGATGGGTTAAGAGTGTTTCTTGAGGAATCATGATCAACCCTTGATAAAATGATGGTTATCACTTCAAAATGTTGATGTTGACCAAAAATCTTGAAGTTTTACTGTTCATGGGCCACAATTGACTTTTGACCTAGCACAGTTGATTTTCCAATACTTAAGCAATTGACTGAGCAAACTTATTGAGCAAGGCACGAAACTTGGCATGGATGATATTGAGGACATATTAGGATAATGGAGAACATTTGAGACCATTGGAGCTCAACCATCTTGATGAAAATTGAAACCCTAGTTGGGGGTTCATTGCCTTAGGAGGAGAATTGTCTGGTCAATTCTTGGTCAACCTTTCAGCAATTAAGAACCTCTAGGAGTATATCTTGTGTGAAAATGGGAGGGAAAATTTTGGGGTACAACATATTGGATTCAGCTAAAGGAAGAACGAGACACTTTCGAAGCCCGATTCTACGCCAGTGAGAAGAAAGGTCTGGAACTCATCAAGCAGCTTCATGAAGAGCAGAGTCTGAACGCCTACATCGTGCCAAAGAGGATGCGTTCAACCTTTTTGTCTTAGGAGTTTTATTTCTATATTTTATTTCTTCATTTGTAAGCCCTAAGAGACATTATGTACGCAAACTTGGATTTATTAATATGACGTGTGTTTCCTTTTTGGTCTGAACAAATTTAAATCTCTAATTTCCTTGAAATCATTTGCATATGCATTTTCATTCATCATAACACAAACAGGTTTCTTACAACAAGTCTCCTTATCTTTCTAATGTCTATTTCAGTGAGATGGATATTGAACAGACAGTAAAAGACCTTCTGGTGCAGAACACTCAATTTCAACAAATGTTCTTGACTCTGGCAAAAGGACAAGAGGATTTGAAAATTTGTTGATCAAAGAAAAGAAGAAGAAAGCGAAGAAACCAACCGGTGTTTTGAATCTGGGAAGAAGGTTCAAAGGACCAGCCAGATGAACTCTAGATTTCACAACCTCATCGGGTGAAGGAGATAATCAAGAGGGGGAAAACAAGGAAGTGAATGACCATCCAGAGTCTGAAGAAGAAGAAGATGTTGATTACTCTGAAGAGCAGTATCCTCCAGTTGATGATAAATACAAATAATTGGAGGATCACCTCAATGCTATGGAGATCTAGAGGGTACCCGAATTGGATTTTGAAGAGTTAGGACTTGTCTCAGGGGTTGTCATCCCCTAGAAATTCAAGGTCCCCACTTTCTCTAAATATGACGGTGTCTCTTGTCCAAAGCTGCATTTAAGGTTATACATCAGGAAAATTCAACCCCATACTGCGGATAGGAACCTATGGGTGCATTTCTTCCAAGAAATCTTGTCGGGGACGCAGTTGGATTGGTTCCATAAGTTGGAAGGGACCAGTATTCTCAATTGGGAAGATTTGGCTGCCGCTTTATACAAACAATACCAGTATAATGCTGACTTAGCTCCGACTCGAACACAGTTGCAAGGTGTTGTACCCCAAAATTTTCCCTCCCATATTTCTCAACACATGGCAAGTGGGGTCCTCAAAATTTCTCAAGGAAGTTCAAAAGTGGACCAGACAAACTCTCTCCTAAGGCAGTCTACCTCAAATTAGGGTTTCATTTTTCAACAAGATGCTTGAGTCCAAAGGATCCCTGTGATACGGTGGGAAGAACTGACTGTTTTTTGGAATGCTGGTTTGCGTTTTGCATTTTTTGTTTGCAAAATGTCGTGGTAAGCAAGAGTTGCCACCGACTTTTATTTTATCCAACAAGGAAAGGAAAAAAGCACAAAAAAATTCCTTTTTTGAGATTATCTCTGAGTACGGGGGGTAGATTATAGAAAGGGAAGGTATTAGCACCCTTTCTATCCGTAGTTATCTACGGGCTCTTAGGTACTTGCTCAATTGTTTTCAAAATTGTTCTATTTGTGCTTGTGGGTTTTAAAAAAAGTTTTTGTTCTGTTTGAAACTTCGATTTAACTCTTGCTTCTGTCCTCAAGAGCGTAATGAAGTGTTTTGAAAACTTTGTTCGAAAAGTGTAAGTGTGAAAAGTTTTTGTTTTGAAAGAGCAAGTATCTAAGAACCATCTATCTACTCGAAAAAGGAATCGTTCTATGCTAATTTCCTTTAGACAATGCTATCCCACTATTAATGAGTAGGTAGCACCGTCGTTGGAGTTTAAGGGTCAATTCGAATGAGGGACATACGGCCACTAAAGCAATGTTAGGATGCCTTAGCGGTAGCCCTAATGTCTTAGATCATTTGTTTGAGGCAACAATATCCGAGGCAACCATTTCGAGGCGACTATGATCTTTTAGACAAGAGGGCGACCTCTAAAATGACCTATACTTAATGACCGTGTACAAAGGAAACCAAGTGAGGTGTACCCTAAGAGTGCGCATGTGCTAGTGTGTTGTTTTCAGTTTATTTTTATCTTTGCACATGTTAAGGGTGATCTAATTTGATTTTAAGATTAAACATTCAGTCTTGTCATGCAAACCCTATTATCAAACATCTAGCAATTATAATTTACGGAATTAAAATATGGAATTTAAATTACAAGGCGTCGGGTATTTACATCGCCAAAGACAAACCCCTTTGAAAAATAAAATAAAGCGGTAAAAATAATTAAATGTCCTATTTAACTATTACAATCCGTAAGCAGATACATAATTGGATAAAAATAAATAAAGCGCGCGAGAAATTAAATCGAGTGCGAAATTTAGGGTTTTGACCCTTTGAAAGAAAATTGCTTTTTTTGTTGTTTTTGGTTGACTTTATTTAAGGAAAGAAATTAATCCTAAATTAAATAACTAAATTAAATTAATAAATTAATTAAATGGAAAATAAAATATTTTTGGAGTTTTTATTAATTTAAGAAAGAAGATAAAGATTAATTAAATTAGTAGTTAAAGGCTAATTAAATCTAATTAATTTTAATTATTTACAAAAATAAGTTAGAGTTTTCTAGAATTAAAAACCTAAATTAATTAGTTAGTAATTATTAATAAAATAAAAGTTTTAAAATTTGATTGGATAAAAAAGTATTTTTTGTGATTTTATTTGATAAAAAAAGAATTTTGTGATTGGTTAGAAAATTAGTTAAATAAAATAAAACAATTAAACTAAATAAAACAAACTAAATAAAAAGAGAGAGGAGTTGGGCCTGATTAGGAGGTGGAAGGAGCAATTTGTAGGCCCATTAGAAGCTGGCCCTTTTGACTTTTCCTGATCCAGTAGGCGCGCATTGACCTGGTTCTTGGTGGACCTCCAATCATTGACCACCAGATCTAGCCTTTGGCCATCTGGCGCTTGGATGGGTGAGGGCATATGGTGGATTGCAGATGAGGGTATGCATGCAATTACCTGAAAAATATGAGGAAAATACAATTTGCTGGAGGCAGGGATCGAACCCCTGACCTCCAGCCTTGGAATGCCTTAATGACTTATGTGGCAACCACTGAAGCACGTTGTTGTTTGTTAATAATAATGCAAAGAATATAATGTATATCAAAATAAAAACAATTTCCAGCAAAATAAAAAAATGCGCAAAATATTTGAATTGGCCAATGGATGAGTGACAGTTCTTCATCCCTGTCCTCCCAATACTGTAACATTACCTGCGGATTTTTATCTGCAGCAAAGGACGCAGCTTCCTTCCAAAATCTCCCTCAGGCCATATAAATACATTCCAAGAACATCGTTCAATTTGTCATGACCTCCTGATCATAACCATGTTCTTCTTATGGGCCAATTGTACCTGAAATAGAAAGCCCCAAAAAAACTCCAAGAACCCTAACTATGGTGGTTCTCCATATAAGCCAGATAAATGCAATTGAATATGATGAAAAGCTTGCGAATGTTCTTGTGATCACAAATATGCCATTAGTTTTCTCAAATGATGCCAGAATAATTCAAATCGATTTCAAGAATAGGGGTAAGTTACGTGAGACTTACAGCGTGTATGGAAGCCTGAGGATGCATGGTTTGGATCGTAATAGCTTCTGGAGATGGCCAGCAATTGATTAAGACAACTCTCGCGTCCTGAAACTGCCTCTAACCTGGATTTTGATTTCCAACTTTTTTGTGAATTTTTGCAAAGTGGTTCTGCCTCTACAAGTGATTGCCAACCCTGATTTTCGTGCTTGTAGCCTCCTTATGTATTGCACATTGGATTAGGTTAACAAGCTTTGTCCAAATCTCTCCATATTGATGATTGCATATTTGATTTGATCTTCCATGAAAACCTTTCCATATTTGATCCAAATCATATATTCTTGTGCATAAAGACCTTGATACGAATTCAATTGCCATGATAGCTGTATTTGGAGCCTGAAATAGCCAAAAAATCATGTGTTATCAATGCTTTTGATTTTATATGATTTTATTTGATTTAAAATGAATTAATTCAAATAAAAATCAAATTAAATAATAAAAATGTGATATGGACACATGGATGGAGCTAGGGCACGTGGGCAATAATGCAAACTCAAATCAAGTGGAAAAGAATGGGCCCATTTGGCAAAATTTGAAGTTTTGGGGATAGTTGACTTTTGGCAATTTTGCAAAAAAGTCCAACTTCAGCAATACATAACTTCTTCAATTTTGAACTTTTGGAGATGTTCATGGACTTTCTAGAAAGCTTGAGATGTCATATAATCAAACCTTTTGGTCCCATCTTATTTTTATATTTCATGCTCAAGTTATAAGCTTTGACAAAAAAGGTGTTTTTGTTTACTTTCAAAAATGACCTATAATATCCAAATTCATAACTTCTTGTGAGTGCATTTTTTGATCTTGGGGTATGAAGATGGATTGTATGGAATTACACCCTCTTCAAAATGAGCTTTGTATGGGTAATTTCTCATAATGTATGAGAAAGTTATGCTTGGTCAAACTTGAGTTGACTTTTCCTTCAAAACCCTAATTTAGCAACTTTTGAATCTTGATGAATTTTGAGCAATCCTTGATGAATCATGATCAACCCTTGATCAAATGATGAAATATCCTTCAAAATGAGAATGTTGACAAAAAATCTTGAGGTTTGACTGTTTGTAGGTCACAGTTGACTTTTGCCCTAGCACAGTCGATTTTTGGACCTTTGGGCAATTGACTGAGCAAACTTCCTCTGCAAGGCTTGCAACTTGACATGGATGATCTTGAGAGCATATTAGGACATTGGTGAGCACTTTAGGTCATTTGGACTCAAGGGTCTTGATGCAACACAAAACCCTAATTTGAGATAGACTGCCTTAGGAGATAGCTTGTCTGACCAATTCTTGAGCAACCTTGAGCAACTTGGAGATTTTTCTTGCAATGTCTTGAGAAATATGGGAGGGAAAATTTTGGGGTACAACAGCTTCCCCTGTTCAATCTTCTTAAACCTGAGGATGTAGATTGGATTTCATGCCTTTCGTGATCCGAAGGTGGCAGATGATTGAACACTAGAGTGCCCAGAAATTTGCACTCGCATGAAGTGGTATCAGCCTTGTGATGTCGGGAATGGGCTTACAGATGCCATTTGGAGAGGTGTCGATCGCATAATAGATTCCTTAGCGAGAGCTTGTATACCTGTTACTATGGAAGATTCTGCTGGGGAAGTCTGATCTTTGTTGAGATTTAGGAACTTGCATGTACTTCAACTGAGAGAACATCTCTGCTGAGTGTTAAGAACTTGACCATAATTCAACTGAGGGGGAAACATCTTCGTCGAGATTTAAGAACTCGCTCGTAATTCAACTGAGAAAACTCTGTTGAGATTTAGGAACCGTCTGTAATTCGAAGGAGGACTTGTCGAGATTTAGGACCTTGTCTGTAATTCAACCGAGGATAATTCTGTTGAGATTTAAGAACTGGTCAGTAATTGGGCTGAGGGAAACATCTTCATCGAGATTTAAGAACTCGCCCGTAATTCAACTGAGAAAACTCTGCTGAGATTTAGGAACCGTCTGTAATTCGACGGAGGACTTGTCGAGATTTAGGACCTTGTCTGTAATTCAACTGAGAAAAACTCCGTTGAGATTTAAGAACTTGTCAGTAATTCGACTTAGGGAAACATCTTCATCGAGATTTAAGAACTCGCCCGTAATTCAACTGAGAAAACTCTGCTGAGATTTAGGAACTCGTCTGTAATTTGACGAAGGAAATTTGTCGAGATTTAGGACCTTGTCTGTAATTCAACTGAGAAAAACTCCGTTGAGATTTAAGAACTTGTCAGTAATTCGACTGGAGGGAAACATCTTCATCGAGATTTAAGAACTTTCCTGTAATTCAACTGAGGAAACTCTGCTGAGATTTAGGAACTCGTTTGTAATTCGACAGAGGAACTTTGTCGAGTTTTAGGACTTTGTCTGTAATTCAACTGAGAAAAACTCCGTTGAGATTTAAGAACTTGTCGGTAATTCGACTGGAGGGAAACATCTTCATCGAGATTTAAGAACTTGCCCGTAATTCAACTGAGGAAACTCTGCTGTGATTTAAGAACTCGTCTGTAATTCGACGGAGGAACTTTGTCGAGTTTTAGGACCTTGTCTATAATTTAACCGAGGATAATTCTGTTGAGATTTAAGAACTGGTCAGTAATTCGACTTGAGTAAAAACTTCATAGCTTTGAATTTTATGAGAATTTAACCGCATCCTTCCTGAAAAGTAAAGGTTAGTTATATGTAATGCATGATATGTATCAATCAATGATGTTCTCAAAATAAATGAGGTTGTGCTGTATGCAAAATGCATGTGTCATGATGTAATGTCTTTAGTTGGGGGAAATAAATCCTGGGTAGCTGCTAGAGAAAAGAGCTGAATTCTTCGCTTCCGCTGGGGAAGGCGGATGAAGATGACTGTGAGGATAAACCTGCAGGAGAGGAAAACTTCGTTGGGGAATAAACTAATGAGGAGATTACTCTGTGGGGAAGAGATGATGTGTAGAGGATTCCACTGATAAATTCTGCTGGGGATGAATTACCGTTGCTGGTGATACTGAATCTTGTTGGGGATTGAATTCTTGTTTGTGAAAGGCATGAACTCCGTTGGGGATGATCTTTCAGTTGCGACTTCACTGGGGATAACCTTTTAGACTCTAATGGGGATAATCCTTTAAGCTCTGCTGGGGACAATCTTCCAAAGTCTACTGGGGATGATTCTCCACACTTCACTAGGGAAGCTTTTTCAGACTGCGCTGGGGAAACTTTCCAAACTCCACTGGGGACATTTTACACTTCGCCGGGGATGATAAGACTTTTCAGTGCTGATGATAGATAAACTCTGCTTGGGGAGAATATTACCGATTCATTCACAGTTACAAGTCTCAGCTGGGGAGAGCTATCATTACTGTCTTATTCTGCGGGGAGTGAACGCGTCTTAACCATATTCTTTAGCTGAATCTACCTTTGTACCTGGTGGATAGAGAAACTGTAAAGCTTGGACAATTCTTATTGCCCTTGTTCCTAATATTACGAGTAATCGTCTTTTGTTTCGCATGTAAATATTTATGAGCAGCAATTAATGTCAAATGCATATATCAAAAATGAACATTGGACGTTCTTTGCAAAACAAAATAGATAAAGGAAAAACAGTTTAAAATTTCTTTGAAAACGGATTGTATTGATTTTGAAGTTTTGGCCTGTAAGTAGGCGTTTTTGTACAAGAGGCCGACGTCCTAGTAAGAGAACACCGCCGAATAATAGAATTTACACAATTTGTGAAAAGCTAAACAAAACAAATATGTGAATAATCCCACTGGGTTCCAACTCTGCTATTGCCTTTATGTTCTCGAGCATCTCATCACTTTGCTACTTGGTTGAAGATGGATCAGATTGATTAGTGCTGTCTGAGCTTGATAGTCGATACCGAAGTCTGGTTGCAAGGTGATCCAATGAGACATAGTGTTATGCTTTGATCCCTAATTTTTGCCTGGACCGCCCTTTCGGGTTTTCAGTCCACCGGGATACCCTTTTTTGTCCAAGCCGCCTTTTCAGGTTTTCGACTTGCCGGGTGTACATATTTTTTCATTTTCATCCCTTATTTTTGCCCGAACCCTTTTGGTTCGCCGGGAAGCCCTTATTTTTTCCTAAGCCAGTCGACCTAGCGGGTCTTTGATTATGCGTAGTATTTTTTTATTATGTCTGCATTGACGGGGTGAGGAAGGTCGTCACCATCCATGGTGGTTAGAATCATAGCTCCTCCTGAGAAAATGTTCTTAACCACAAATGGACCTTCATAAGTAGGGGTCCATTTTCCCCTGGGATCACCTTGAGGTAGTATGATGCGCTTGATCACCAGATCCCCAACTTGATACTCTTGTCGTCTGACTTTCTTGTTAAATGCCTTGATCATCCGTTTTTGATACGTCTGACTATGACAAATAGCAGTAAGTCTCTTTTCGTTGATTAAGTTTAGCTGATCAAGCCGGGTCTGAATCCACTCATCTTCGCTCAAACCTGCATCCTTCATAATCTGAAGAGAGGGTATCTGTACTTCAATGGGCAAGACGGCCTCCATACCATATACCAAGGAATATGGGGTTTCCCCTGTTGACGTCCGTGCTAAGGTACGGTACCCATGAAGAGCAAATGGTAACATCTCGTGCCAGTCTTTGTATGTCACCGTCATCTTCTGCACAATCTTCTTAATATTCTTATTAGCCGCCTCAACAGCCCCATTCATCTTCGGCCGGTAGGAAGAAGAGTTGTGATGATGTATCTTGAACTGCTTGCAGAGCTCGGTGATCATCTTATTGTTGAGATTTTTACCATTGTCCGTAATGATCCTCTTTGGTACACCATATCGACAGATCAAATTATGCCGAATGAACTGTGCCACGACGTTCTTGGTTACAGTAGCAAAGGAAGCTGCTTCAACCCACTTCGTAAAGTAATCGATTGCTACCAGGATGAAGCGATGCCCATTGGACGTTGTAGGTATGATCTCGCCGATCATATCAATGCCCCACATTGCAAAAGGCCACGGAGCTGTCAAGACGTTCAGAGGAACTAGAGGTATGTGCACCTTATCAGCATAGACCTGGCACTTGTGACATGTCCGAGAATGCTGATAACACTCGGCTTCCATAATGGACCAATAATATCCTGCCCGTAGGATTTTCTTTGCCATGGTGTGTCCACTAGAATGAGTTCTGAAAGTACCTTCATTTAAATTTCCATAATCCTTTCTGCCTCGCTCTTATCCACACATCGCAGTAAGGTCGAATCATGGTTACGTTTGTAAAGAATGCCATTGCTGATGAAGAACTTCGCCGCGAACCTCCTCAGAAATTTCTTATCATTAACAGATTCACCCTCGGGGTACTCCTGAGCCTCGAGATACCTCTTCACCTCATGAAACCAGGGTTTATTCGTTGTCTCTTTAGTCTCAATATCACAGCAATGTGCGGGTTCGTCCAACCTTTCAATGGTAATCTGGGGAGTCTCGTTGTCCCAATTGACTTTGAACATAGAAGACATCATAGCCAGCACGTCCGCCAATTGATTCTCCTCTCTAGGGAAGTGTTCAAAGGTTATCTCCTCGAAGTGTGGAAGCAACGTCAATACATACTCCTTGTAAGGAATAAGATTCGGGTGTTTCATATCCCACTCGCCTTTGATCTGACTGATCACGAGAGTAGAATCTCCAAACACACTCAAGAACTTAATCCTTAGGTCAATTGCTGCTCGAAGACCCATGATGCACGCTTCATACTCCGCCATATTGTTGGTGCAGTTGAAACATAGTCGGGCGGTGAATGGAGTATGAGAGCCTTTAGGAGATATGATCACGGCGCCAATACCATTACCCAAAGAGTTTGAAGCTCCATCAAAGTACATAGACCATCGGGATCCTTCCTCAGGTCCTTCATCTGGTCCAGGTTCTTCACAGTCGGTTACTATCATGATACTCTCATCCGGGAATTCAAAGTTCATAGACTGGTAATCATCCACTGCCTGATGTGCCAAATGATCTGCCAACACACTTCCCTTAATTGCCTTTTGGGTCGTATACTGGATGTCATACTCAGTCAAGATCATATTCCATCTTGTTATTCTTCCAGACAAGGTGGGCTTTTCGAAGATATACTTGATTGGATCCATCTTTGATATCAATAGAGTAGTGTGAGTCAGCATATACTGTCTCAGCCGACGAGCAGCCCATGCCAAAGCACAGCAAGTTTTCTCGAGCAACGAGTATCGGGTCTCACAGTCGGTAAACTTTTTGCTAAGGTAATAAATAACATGCTCTTTTCGGCCAGACTCGTCATGCTTCCCCAACACACACCCCCATCGAATTGTCGAGTACTGTCAAGTATAAGATCAAAGGTCTCCCTTCAACAGGAGGCATCAGAATAGGTGGCTCTTGGAGATATTCTTTGATCCTTTCGAAAGTGGTCTGACATTCATCGTTCCATCTTACCACTTGATCTTTCTTTAGTAGCTTGAAGATTGGATCACAAGTAGCAGTCAGGTGTGAGATGAATCAGGCAATATAGTTCAAACGTCCCATAAAACCTCTGACTTCCTTTTCTGTTTGGGGAGCGGGTATTTCCTATATAGCTTTCACCTTTGCAGGATCCACCTGAATACCTTTATCGCTAACGACGTAACCCAGCAGCTTACCATATCTCACCCCGAAGGTGCACTTGTTCGGGTTTAACCTCTGCTTGTATAACTTCAACCTGTCAAATAACTGCTGAAGGTGGTCCAAATGTTCTTCTTCAGTCTGGGATCTTGCGATCATATCATCGACGTATACCATAATCTCATGATGGATCATGTCATGGAACAAGGCGACCATGGCACACTGATACGTTGCCCCAGCATTCTTCAATCCAAAAGGCATGACCTTGTAGCAAAAGGTACCCTATTGAGTAACAAAGGTTGTCTTCTCCATGTCTTCGGGAGCCATTTTAATCTGATTATAACCGGAGAAACCATCCATAAAGGAGAAGACCTTATGCTGTATGGTGTTGTCAACCAGAACGTGAGGCAGAGGGAAATCATCCTTGGGACTCGCCCTGTTCAGATCCCTATAGTCGACACACATTCGAACTTTACCATCCTTCTTCGGCACAGGAACTATGTTGGCCACCCACTGTGGGTAAGAAGTAATTGCTAGAAAATCGGCGTCAAACTGCTTCATAACTTCAGCCTTGCTTTTCTCAGACATCTCTGGGCGCATTTTGCGGACCTTCTGTTTCACTGGAGGACAGTCTTCCTTGGTAGGCAGGCGGTCAACCACAATGTCGGTATCCAACCCAGGCATATCTTCATAAGACCATGCAAAGATCTCAACATAGTCTCACAGCATCTTAATCAACCGTTGTTTAACGCTAGGCTCCAGATTTGCATCGATCTTGACCTATTTCTTGTCTACCTCTGTACCCATATTTACCGATTCCACGGGCTCTTCATGCGGTTGTATGGCCCTCTCTTCCTGAAGTAACAGTCTAGCAAGTTCACCAGGCACTTCGCAATCATATTCACCTTCGTCTTCGGCTAAGTTGATCGGACTTTTGAAGTCATAACCGGCAATAGCAGAGTCGTTATCAGTGGGATCCAGAGTGGATGTAGACCTGTATATGTGAGTGTGTGTAAAATAGTTGTTTTGCAATATATAATAAAAGAAAAACAAGGAGCGCAAAATTTGAAATGCAAGAAACGTCCAATGCTTTTATTAATGATATATGGAGATGACAAATATCAAGCCCTCACAAATAAAGCCACGGTGCCTCGGGTAAGACATCGGGCCGTAAAGTTTAAAAATTGTCTGTTACAAATTCAAAACAAAAGTATCATTACTGGGTAATAAAAGAAATTGGTACGAAATCCTTTGTCGTCCAATTGCTTAGTCCACCACCAGTAGTTGGGTAGATCCAAATGTCAAACTCAGACTCTTCAACATCGTCTTCAATGGCATTCACTCCTGAATTGCTGATGAACAGGGGAGATCTTCCGATCCGTGCACTCTGAACATCCCTTTGAGCTTCTGCAGTGAAACCCAAACCAAACTTGTTAGTCTTATGTGCAAAATCAGGGAGTTGGCCCCAATTTGCACACCCATCTTTCTCAACAACAGCCCGGGCATCTTTGAAGGGAGCCATCTTCATTAGAGGATCTTCAACAACAGTTTCAGTTGATGCCAGCGTCTGGGGAACCTCTTCAAAATGTTGAAACGGGGTTTCAATGAACTCCCCATCCATCTCTACGTATCGGAAAGAGTTGAGGTGACTCACCATGTACTCCTCTTCTCCTTGTATTGTAACAATTTTCCCCTTCACTGGGTATTTCAGCATCTGGTGGAGCGTAGACGTTACTGCCCCAGCTTTGTGGATTCACGGATGACCCAGCAAACAAGAATAAGATGGTCGAATATCCATCATGTAGAATGTAGATGCGAAAACCTGAGAACCAACCTTAATCGGAATATCCACTTCTCCGTGTACCATTCTCTTGGACCCTTCAAAGGCCCTGACTACAATGTTGCTTGGTTTCAGCTCCAACGCTTCACAGTCTAACCAGTCTATAGCTTTCTTAGGTAAAACATTCAGCGATGACCCAGTATCCACCAATATGTGAGCAAGAGTAGTGCCTCTGCACTCAATGGAGACACGCAGGGCATCGTTGTGATTCTTCCCCTTAGCGGTCAAGTCGGCGTTGGAGAAACCCAACCCGTTATCAGTAGTTAAACTTGCCACACAATCTTTGAACTGGTCGGAAGATGTTTCCTGGGGTACGTGTGTAGTCTTCAGGAAAGCAATCAGAGCCTTGGCATGGGCTTCTGAGCATAGCAACAGAGACAACATAGAGATTTTGGACGGGGTTTGCCCCAGCTGCCTGACTAAATTTTAGTCACTCTTTTTGATGATCTTCAAAATTTCCTCCATCTCTTGTCTAAAGGCTTCAATAGTAATTTTCTTCGGTGCTTCCGTCTGGGCAGGCTCACCGGTGATCCCTTTGCCCCGAGTGTCAGATGACTCGACAACAGGGGTAAGAATTGGAACATGAACGGGGACAGTAGCAGGTGTACTGACAGGCGTAATAACAACAGGCTTTCGGACAGTTGGTGCAGAGATCTCAGGGGAGAAAAGTCTTCTGCTGCGGGTGACTTTACTAGATCCAACAATATTGCTGACGTCAGTATCAGCCTTTTCAGCATTCAAATCTTGTTTAACTCCGTGATAGTACACGTCAGCCCCATAGTGCCATGGGACAGCTTTATCTGATGTATAGGGGATAGGCCTAGGAAGGGTAATGATCAACGGTGCAATTCTTGGAACGGATGTAATTCCAACAGGCTTTCTCGTGGAAGCCTTGGAAGAATTGTCGAAAATGGTGATTATAGCAACTTCTTCAGTAGGAACCAAAGGAACAAAAGTCTTCTCAAATAGAATTTCTTTATTATCCATCAGGCGTTGGACACCTGACTTCAAAAGATGACAACTGGTAGGTAGGACAGCACACAGATGGCAACCTTCGCCACAACCCAGAAATAAACCGGCTAATAGAAGGTTCTTCTTCACAGTCATCAATGGAGTAACAATGTCTTTCACAGAAACCATAAACGAGTCTTCATCTACAGCATTCACTCCATGCTTGGGCATATGAGCAGTCATAACATTAGGTCTTTCAGGTGCTTCGAACTCAATCTCCTTAGCATCAATCAAGTCTTGTACCTTATTCTTTAAAACCCAACAATCATTCGTATCGTGCATCGGGCTATCGGAGTGAAAAGCACAGTGGGCGTTTGGATTGTACATCGGTGATGTTGTGTTGGGATTCTTTGGGGTTTCCTTCGGAATCACCAAGTTGGTCTTTAATAGCTGTGGCAGAATCTGAGATAAAGTACTGTTGAGCTGAGTGAATTGTCTTTGCGGCCTCTTGGCTCTTGGCTGATTATTGCGTTGAGGAGCAGCAGCAGGTCTTAATATAACAACCGCATTAATAGCTCGGCAGCGTTCAGGTCTATTCTGGCTTTTTGAACTGTAAACAGCACTGGACTCCTTCTTAAAAGGCTTCTTCTCGGTGCCTGATGAAGCACCCTTTTGTATCTTGCCAGACTTGATACCGGCCTCAATTCTTTACCCGGTCATAATTAGCTCTGTAAACCCGAACGATGAACTTCCAATCAGATGGTTGAAATACGGACCAGACAAGGTCCCCAGAAACATATCTACTAACTCCCTGTCAGCCAGCGGGGGTTGTACTCTTCCAGCAAAGTCCCTCCATTTCTGAGCATAGTCTTAGAAACCTTCACTCACACTCATGGACATACCCTGAAGTTGGGTACGCGTGGGAGCCAGGTCGGCATTGTATTGGTACTGCTTGTAAAAAGTAGCAACAAGATCTTTCCAATTACAGATACTAGCTCCTTCCAGCTGGTAAAACCATTCAAGTTGAGTCCCTGAAAGACTGTCTTGAAAGAAGTGGATCCAGAGGTTCCTGTCAGTGGTGTATGGCTGAATTTTCCTAACATACGAACGAAGGTGCAACTTTGGACAAGAAACCCCGTCGTATTTAGAAAAGGCTGGTGCTTTGAACTTGTGGGGAATCACCACCCCGGATGACAAACCTAGATCACCAAAGTCCAACCCAAGGACTTTCTGAATCTCCATCGCACTTAACCGATCTTCAAGCTGTTTATATCTATCCTCAGCAGGAGGATACTGGTCTTCGTCAAAGTCAGTCTCGTGATCAGATACCACCGGGCTAGGAACTCTCCTTTCTTCTTGGTTTTCTCCCCCTCCAGATGAGTGGGATAAATTGACTTTATCTCGCAGCCTGTTTCCAAACCTGTGACCCATGTTTAGGAGGACTGTCTTCTTCTTCTTCTTATTCTTATCCTTCAGGA
Source organism: Vicia faba (assembly GCA_948472305.1). Lineage (NCBI taxonomy): Eukaryota > Viridiplantae > Streptophyta > Magnoliopsida > Fabales > Fabaceae > Vicia > Vicia faba. Next base: position 1,478,785,626 of record OX451738.1, read on the forward strand.
TAAGGTTCTTCGGATCTTGCTGACCCTTATCCAAATTCATGAACATTTCCTGAAATTGTGCGTTTTGGGCCTGTAGAGCCTTGATAGCTTGATCAGTTGATGTTTCAGCAGACATGATGTGCTGAAATAAACAGCGAAGAAGATGAGAAAACCTGTAAGGGTACCTATTATGAGGTGCATGGAATGAAATGCGTATGATATGATTTCAAAAACTTTGGAGATTCAAATTCGTAAACCAAAATGGAACACACTTTTATTAGATAAACTTGAAACAATGTCTGATAAATGCCCTTAAGGCGTTACAAGAAAGAAAAATTGAAACGTAAATCAAAACTAGAAATAATCAAAAGATATCAGCGCTCCCATGGTCGTTTGCCTTTGGTGCTGACATAGTCGTTGGAGATCTGCTCATTCTCCAATTGCCTTGTCAACTTCAGGATCTTCCGCTCTTGCTCGTGATACTTTTCTCTGTAAGTATCCCGCTCTTCTCTCAGCTGCATCCAAGTCCTCTTTAATTCCCCAATGTCAGTAGGCATGTACGGGTGGAGGATGGTAGGTGGAACCCCTTCTTCATCAGCAACCTCAACAATCACAGGCAAGACAGCTTCATACGGCATTCCCAGCTTTTGGGCACGTATACGAACCCATCGGAGATATGGTTCCATTGGAAGAGAAGTCTTCACACCTAACTCATGCGGATCAGACCTGTACACCCTATCCCAGGCTCGTATAAATCTGCGGCGATGCTCGTCACTATCCCCTTAGAAGTCAAAGACAATGCTTGGCATCAGCAACTCATGAGGTCCTTCCCTCCTAGCTCGCCCAAACTGACGTAAGGCTAAACACGGATTATAGGTGATCCCTCCTCGAACTCCAAGTAGTGGAACATTGGGGTATTCCCTACAGCGATCAATAATATCCACTTCTTCCATGTCCTTAGTACTCCAGATGATGTCATTGTGAGAGAGAGACATAATCCTGTAGGCCCAACCCATGCCTTCCTTGTTCTTCAAAACTGATTTAGGGAGGTGAGAAATAAAACACCTCGCCAGCAATGGTGCACAACACATAAGGGTTCCCCGTTTCCGAGCAGTGCGGCATAAAGATAGTGCAAAATGTCACCCAAGAGAGTTGGTACCGGATTACGGGAAATGAAGATCTCCACCGCATTCACGTCAACAAAGGAATCTAAGTTAGGAAACAACACCAAACCATATACGAGAAGATCCAAAATGTCTTCAAATGCCTGAAAGTCTAGACTGTCCCAGAACTGATTAGCCCGATCAACCAAGAATTTAGCCAAGAAGCCTTTTGTCCCACTTCTAGTCTCCCAGTTTGACATTACCTCATCCTTTGTCAGATGGAGGGCTGAAGCAATCTCTTTTGGCCTAATGACTTTCTCCCAACCTGTAAACAGGGTCTGCTCTAGAATGGAGATACCAAGCAGATTAGAGAACTCTTCCAAGGTAGGGACCAACTGGTAGTCTGGAAAAGTAAAGCAGTGGTACAGTGGATCAAAGAACTGGACTAATACACTCATCATCTGTTCATCCATCTTGGAGGTGACCAAACCCAGGAGGTGACCATGTCTTCTGATAAAAGAGGAAGTATCTGGAATCTTTGCAACCAATTCCTTAAGCTGAGTGGGAATCTGGACAAAGTTGATCTGGATAGTGTTCCTACGCATTGGTGCCATGACCTACAAAACAGAACAAAGATGAATTCCCTCTATCTTTGAAATAGTTTAGTCCAATGCAATATGCATGCAATGTCATGATGCATGATGTCATGATAGAAATACACCACAAGTATTCACAGATAGCAAACATGGTAAGGGCAAACAAGTCACACAGATAGCCCTTAGATTTCAGGCTGGCAAGGAGTTTAGGTACTACCCTCTTTCAGTTTAGTTGGTTCAAACCTATCCTAGTAATAGTAACCGGGTTCTAGAGGATCTCAATATCACTGACCACCCTCGATCGGTCATAATTCCAGATTGGCAACTTTTTCTTGCGGTTGGAATCATCGCGAGAGTTTAGTCTCAATGAGTGTAGCATACTGCTACTGTTCTATGACCAAGTTGGTCAATTATAGGTTCTAAGGTCAATTGGTGCTTAATGACCCCTTAGCAGACCCATATTCTCCTATTTGCGCCACAAGGGATATCGGTACATACTAAAGTGTCACACCAACGTAGTTACTGCTTCAACCGTATCGGTCTACGCCGTACAGTTCCCTCACAGTTTATTGCTACTTACTTAAAGGGTATCCCCTAGATCTGGGTTAGGATCTATAGTAACTCCGATTCAACCCACAAAGATAAAGCATACAAATCAAGCAATTGAAAACAATATGAACTAATCCTAAGGTACACCCCACTTATAAATATTCCCCAGTATAGTCGCCAGTTCTGTGATACGGTGGGAAGAACTGACTGTTTTTTGGAATGCTGGTTTGCGTTTTGCGTTTTTTGTTTGCAACATGTCGCGGTAAGCAAGAGTCGCCACCGACTTTTATTTTATCCAACAAGGAAAGGAAAAAAGCACAAAAAAATTCCTTTTTTGAGATTATCTCTGAGTACGGGGGGTAGATTATAGAAAGGGAAGGTATTAGCACCCTTTCTATCCGTAGTTATCTACGGGCTCTTAGGTACTTGCTCGATTGTTTTCAAAATTGTTTTCTTTGTGCTTGTGGGTTTTAAAAAAAGTTTTTGTTTTGTTTGAAACTTCGATTTAACTCTTGCTTCTATCCTCCAGAGTGTAATGAAGTGTTTTGAAAACTTTGTTCGAAAAGTGTAAGTGTGAAAAGTTTTTGTTTTGAAAGAACAAGTATCTAAGAACCATCTATCTACTCAAAAAAGGAATCATTCTATGCTAATTTCCTTTAGACAATGTTATCCCACTATTAATGAGTAGGTAGCACCGTCGTTGGAGTTTAAGGGTCAATTCGAATGAGGAACATACGGTCACTAAATCAATGTTAGGACGCCTTAGCGGTAGCCCTAATGTATTAGATCATTTGTTTGAGGCAACAATATCCGAGGCAACCATTTTGAGGCGACTATGATCTTTTAGACAATAGGGCGACCTCTAAAATGACGTATACTTAATGACTGTGTACGAAGGCAACCAAGTGAGGTGTACCCTAAGAGTGCGCATGTGCGAGTGTGTTGTTTTCAGTTTATTTTTATCTTTGCACATGTTAAGGGTGATCTAATTTGATTTTAAGATTAAACATTCAGTCTTGTCATGCAAACCATATTATCAAACATCTAGCAGTTATAATTTACAGAATTAAAATGTGGAATTTAAATTACAAGGCGTCGGGTATTTACATCGCCAAAGACAAACCCCTTTGAAAAATAAAATAAAGCGATAAAAATAATTAAATGTCCTATTTAACTGTTACAATCCGTAAGTAGATACATAATTGGATAAAAATAAATAAAGCGCGCGGGAAATTAAATCAAGTGCGAAATTTAGGGTTTTGACCGTTTGAAAGAAAATTGCTTTTTTTGTTGTTTTTGGTTGATTTTATTTAAGGAAAGAAATTAATCCTAAATTAAATAACTAAATTAAATTAATAAATTAATTAAATGGAAAATAAATTATTTTTGGAGTTTTTATTAATTTAAGAAAGAAGATAAAGATTAATTAAATTAGTAGTTAAAGCCTAATTAAATCTAATTAATTTTAATTATTTACAAAAATAAGTTAGAGTTTTCTAAAATTAAAAACCTAAATTAATTAGTTAGTAATTATTAATAAAATAAAAGTTTTAAAATTTGATTGGATAAAAAAGTATTTTTTGTGATTTTATTTGATAAAAAAAGAATTTTGTGATTGGTTAGAAAATTAGTTAAATAAAATAAAACAATTAAACTAAATAAAACAAACTAAATAAAAAGAGAGAGGAGTTGGGCCTGATTAGGAGGTGCAAGGATCAATTTGTAGGCCCATTAGAAGCTGGCCCTTTTGACTTTACCTGATCTAGTAGGCGCGCATTGACCTGGTTCTTGGTGGACCTCCAATCATTGACCACCAGATCTGGCCTTTGGCCATCTGGCGCTTGGATGGGTGAGGGCATATGGTGGATTGCAGATGAGCGTATGCATGCAATTACCTGAAAAATATGAGGAAAATACAATTTGCTGGAGGCAGGGATCGAACCCCTGACCTCCACCCTTGGAATGCCTTAATGACTTATGTGGCAACCACTGAAGCACGTTGTTGTTTGTTAATAATAATGCAAAGAATATAATGTATATCAAAACAAAAACAATTGCCAGCAAAATAAAAAAACGCGCAAAATATTTGAATTGGCCAATGGATGAGTGACAGCTCTTCGTCCCTGTCCTCCCAATACTGTAACATTACCTGCGGGTTTTTATCCGCAGCAAAGGGCGCAGCTTCCTTCCAAAATCTCCCTCAGGCCATATAAATACATTCCAAGAACATGGTTCAATTCGTCATGACCTCCTGATCACAACCATGTTCTTCTTATGGGCCAATTGTACCTGAAACAGAAAGCCCCAAAAAAACTCCAAGAACCCTAACTATGGTGGTTTTCCATATAAGCCAGATAAATGCAATTGAATATTATGAAAAGCTTGCAAATGTTCTTGTGATCATAAATATGCCATTAGTTTTCTCAAATGATGCCAGAATAATTCAAATCGATTTCAAGAACAGGGATAAGTTGCGTGAGACTTACAGCACGTATGGAGGCCTGAGGATGCGTGGTTTGGATCGTAATAGCTTCTGGAGATAGCCCAGCAATTGATTGAGACAACTCTCGCATCCTGAAACTGCCTCTAACCTGGATTTTGATTTCCAACTTTTTTTTTAATTTTTGCAAAGTGGTTCTGCCTCTACAAGTGATTGCCAACCCTGATTTTCGTGCTTGTAGCCTCCTTGTGTATTGCACATTGGATTAGATTAACAAGCTTTGTCCAAATCTCTCCATATTGATGATTGCATATTTGATTTGATCTTCCATGAAAACCTTTCCAAATTTGATCCAAATCATATATTCTTGTGCATAAAGACCTTGATACGAATTCAATTGCCATGATAGTTGTATTTGGAGCCTGAAATAGCCAAAAAATCATGTGTTATCAATGCTTTTGATTTTATATGATTTTATTTGATTTAAAATGAATTAATTCAAATAAAAATCAAATTAAATAATAAAAATGTGATATGGACACATGGCTGGAGCTAGGGAACGTGGGCAATAATGCAAACTCAAATCAAGTGGAAAAGAATGGGCCCATTTGGAAAAATTTGAAGTTTTGGGGATGGTTGACTTTTGGCAATTTTGCAAAAAAAGTCCAACTTCAACAATGCATAACTTTTTCAATTTTGAACTTTTGGAGATATTCTTGGACTTTCTATAAAGCTGGAGATGTCCTCTAATCAACCCTTTTTATCTCATTTCATTTTGATATTCCATTCTTAAGTTATAAGCTTTGACAAAAAAAGGTGTTTTTGTTGACTTTCAAAATTGACCTATAATGTCCAAATTCATAACTTCTTGTGAGTGTATTTTTTGATCTTGGGGTATGAAGATGGATTTTAGGTAATTGCACCCTCTTAAAAATTATCTTTGGATGGGTCATTTCTCAGAAAGTATGAGAAAGTTATGCTTGGTCAAAGTTGAGTTGACTTTTCTTGCAAAACCCTAATTTAGCAACTTTTGAATCTTGATGAATTTTGAGCAATCCTTGATGAATCATGATCAACCCTTGATCAAATGATTAAATATCCTTCAAAATGATAATTTTGACAAAACATATTGAGGTTTGATTGTTTGTAGGTCACAGTTGACTTTTGCCCTAGCACAGTCGATTTTTGGACCTTTGGGCAATTGACTGAGCAAACTTACTCTGCAAGGCTTGCAACTTGAAATGGATGATCTTGAGAGAATATTAGGAAATTGGTGAGAACTTGAAGTCATTTGGACTCAAGGGTCTTGATACAACACAAAACCCTAATTTGAGATAGACTGCCTTAGGAGATAGCTTGTCTGACCAATTCTTGAGCAACCTTGAGCAACTTGAAGATTTTTCTTGCAATGTCTTGAGAAATATGGGAGGGAAAATTTTGGGGTACAACAATCCCAAATTCCTTCCATTGTCCTAATATGTTCCCAAGATCATCCATGTCAAGTTTCAAGCCTTGCAGAAGAAGTTTGCTCAGTCAATTGCTCAAAGGCTTGGAAATCGACAATGCTATATCAAAAGTCAACTGTGGCCCACATTTAGTCAAACTTCAAGATTTTTAGTCAAAATCCTCATTGTGAAGTAAAATTCATCATTTGATCAAGGGTTGATCATGATTCATCAAGGATTACTGACAATTCATCAAAACCCAAAAGTTGCTAAATTAGGGTTTTGCAGGAAAAGTCAACTCAACTTTGACCAAGCATAACTTTCTCATGCTTCATCATAAATGACCCATCCAAAGATCATTTTGAAGGGGATGAAATTATATACAATTCATATTCAGCCCCCAAGTTGAAAATATGCACTCACAAGAAGATGTGAATTTTGACATTATAGGTCATTTTGGAAAGTCAACAAAAACACCTTTTGGGTAAAAGCTTCATACATGAACATGGAAGATTCAATTGAGATGAGACCAAAAGGTTTGCTTATAGGACATCTTAAGCTTTCTAAAAAGTTCAATAACACCTCTCTAGGATCAAAGTTGAGAGAGTTATGCATTGGCCAAGTTGACCATTTTTGCAAAATTGCCAAAAGTCAAATGTGCTCAAATTTGCATTTTTTGCTAAATGGGCCCAACCTTATATGCTTGCACTTCAATGATAACATAGTCCACGACCTATGGGACCCTCCATTCTTTATTTATTTATTTATTTATTTAATTTATTTTGAATTTTATTCATTTAAAATTCAAATAAAATCAAATAAATCTAAATAAATCATATAATGTGTTTTAGGGATGATTTTTGCATTGAAGGAAGATCTTATGTGCTGTCAAATGAGAACCAATTCGTGCGAGGCTGATTTGAGTAGAAAAAGATTGAATTGAAGCAAATTTGTAAAGATATCATATGCCATAGAAGACCAAATCAAATATTCATAAGGGGTAAGATTGAATTCGTTTTTGTTGACCTAATAGGTTGCAATACATATACAGAAGGGATCCAAGGCAATAGGAGAGGTTGAGCAATCGTGAAAGAGGCAGAACCAATTGCAAAATTTCAAAGAAAAAATGCAGATCAAATTCTAAGTTGCAGACTGTTGTACCCCAAAATTTTCCCTCCCATATTCTTCAAGAATTGCAAGTCAAAGCTTCAAAATCTCCCCAAGGGTTGCACAGTGCAAGGGCCTCCTAACAGTCAAAAATTAGGGTTTTGGTTCTGACAAAGAAAATGAAGTTTCCAAGGGTCCAATCAAGTCCCACATGCTTATAAACATGGTCAAGCATCCTCATACCAAGTTTCAAGACTTACAGCACAAAATTGCACAGTCAAAAACCCTAATTGCACTACAGTCAACTGTAGGGGCAAAATGGTCATTTGACAGTCAAAAGTCCAAATTTTTGGTCAACAACTCATTTTGAAGCCACAAATATCATTTGATCAATGCTTGATCATGATTGTCAAAGCTTGGCTCAAACAAATCTCAAGATGCAAAAGTTTCCATATTTGGACAGTTGAAAAAGTCAACTGTAACTTGAACAAGGCATAACTTCCACATGGATTATCAGAAAAATTCCATCCAAAGCTCATGTTGAAGATAAAGACATTTCCTACAACACCTCTTCACACTTCAAGTCAAAGAAATGCTCTCACAAAAAGTTATCAATTTCAACATTATAGGTCATTTTTAAAAGTCAACAAAAAGGGACTTTAAGTCAAAGGCCATAACTTGAGATTGGTAAATCAAAATGACATGGGACCAAAGACATTGGTTAGAGGACTTCAAGACCTTTCCAAAATGTCCAAGAACATGAGCAAATCTTAAAAATTGAGCAAGTTATGCCTTGTGGAAGTTGGGAAATTTTTGGATATTTTGAAAAGTCAACTTTGCTTCAAATGTCTTAAAAATGCTAATGGGCCTCTTTTTCTTTCAAGAATCATTATCCAAGGCATGTGCACGACCATTTGGCCCAAAGGGAAGTTTTTCATCATTTTTATTTATTTATTTGAATTTTTAAATGCTAATAATTCATTTAATTAAAATAAATATGTGGAAAATACTAAACCTAAGTTTTTAAATCTTTTTATGCATGGAATACACTCAATATTTCGTGCATGATCAGATTTGGAAAGAATCCATGTGATTGGACATGATTGATATCAAATTAGCTTGAAAAAGATTGAAAAATTATGGCATGGAAATCAAATATTTTCTCATCAATTCATTGATTCTTTGGACCAAATTTTGAACCCTAATCATTCACACATATATACTAATGCAAACCCTACTCCTAAGAACCACAAAGCTGCGCAAGAACATCATCACCAAGTTTGCATTTTTTCAAGAAAATTCAAAAACTGAAAACTAGGTTACAGTGCGATTCAAGGCCAAATACTTATTCCATTGTGTTCCTGAAGCTTCAAGGAAGGAGTCTGAATCAAAATCATAGCTTGAAACATCAAGAATCGGTAGTTATAATTCAGACTGCATCACTTTTTTTACATAATCGCATCTGATCATTTATGCCATAAGTTTCAAATCTAATGCTTGTTTTGTAATGCTCTCATCATTCTGAAGCTAACTGTATTGTTTAATTAAGCTTTCATCACTCATACGCGAAACTACCATGGACGATTATTAGGGTTCTTCAAACTTGGAATTGGGCGTTTCTGAATACTGCAAAATTAGAGCACCTTAATACCATGGTTGAAATCAGGGAGCTTGGACGAATACAACACACCCCTCGCGCCTAATTTATGTGATACCATAGCCTAATCGCTATTTTGAAAAACGGCATATTTTGGGGGGGTTTAAAACCCCCGCTAACCCTTTTATGTTTCAGGAAAAAAAAGCAAAACGAGGAAGAAGAAGAGTAGGTGGCACCATCTGATTGAGTGGTTTGAATTTCGCGCGAAAAAAGAGCACTAACGCTTATTTTATCTTATATTATTCATTGGCCATATAATAAACAAAGCGCATCACTAGCTCCACTGGTCAGGCTTGGTATTGGTAATCCCTGGGACCTGGGTTCGAACCCCAGGTCCCCATCCCTTTCCATATTATTTTGCTAATCACGCTTGTGTGTAGTTCGCCTCCTGGGTTCCACCATGCAGCTCACAATCCAGGCGTGCCACGCATCTCAGGATCCCAATCAAAAGGTGGAGGCTTGAAGAACATCATGTGCCTTAGTCAACACACATGCACGTCAGCGTCAAAGTCAAATGAGGCCATAGACAAGTGGGCCAGAATTACTGGACTTTACCTCCAATTTGGGGACAGACCCCCCAAGGTTTTGATTTTTATTTTCTTTCTTATTTTATTTATTTCAATTATTTCTTTTTTTAAAATTCCTTATTTTAATTTATTTTCATAAACTATAAAAATAATACAAAAAATCAGAAAAGACAAAATGAAAAAATATATTTTATTTTAATATTTTTTAAGTAAATATCATTAATTAATTTAGCTTTGTAAAATTAGGTTTAATTCAAACATTTTTCTTAATAAACTTAAAATTTGTAGAATTAGGTTTTAATCAATTTTTATCCTTTTTCTTTTCTTTTCACTAATAATTAATTATTTATTTTTATAAATCAAATTGCCATTAAGTAATTAATTTAATTTTAGGTTTAAATTTTAACATGTTTTTTTCTTAATAAGTAAAAGTTGTAGAATTAGGGTTAATTAGTTAATTCCATTTAATTCACATAAAAAACCATAAAATCCAAAAAATCTCTCAAAATAATGTCTTTTTTCATCTTTATTTAATTAATTCAATAATTTAATTTAATTTTATTAAAAAGGGTCCAACGCCCTCGCTTTCAATTTTAATTCAATTCGCGCATTTTATTTTATTTCTTATAATATTAATGTAATTCTCCCAAGGCCATGTAAATTAAATATTTATATTTATTTCTTTATTTTCTGTTAAATCGGGCCCTGGATTAAATTTGGCGATGTGGACCCGCGCCTTTGTAATAGTTTAGGAACTTTATCTTTCCGCACTTTTTTTAACTGTTAATAATGGCATGCAAGAATGAATGTTAAAATAAAAACAAACGCGTAGATCACCTATGACATGACAAGACAAAAATAAATGAAAACGACACACAAATCACACACCACCCCTAGGGTACGCTTCACTGTTGCCTTGCCTCGAAAGGTGATCGTCGAGTAGAGGATGTCTTAGTAAGTCCTCATGATCCGGGAACCTGGCATGAGGGTAGCTTCTAAGGTATCTTCCTATTGCTCCGGTGATCACCATGTCCCGAACCTCGAATTGACCCGAACACCTCCAATGGTGGTGCTACCTACCTCTCAATGGTGGGATGGCAATACTTTAAGGATATTTACACAGACGAATTCCTTAGGGTAGGTAGACGACTCTAGATGCTTGCTCTAATTTCAAAACAAATCAAAAATACTTTTCACACCAACACATTTTCAAAAAGCTTTCGAAAGCAATTTTTCAAACACTCTTGAGGACCGATACAAGAGTCGAACTGGAATTTTCAAAGAAACTTTTTAAAACCCACAGTTGAAAAGCAAACAAACCATTTTTGAAAACACAATGAGCAAGTATTTAAGAGCCCATGGATAACCATGGATAGAAAGGGTGCTAACACCTTCCCTTTCTATAATCTACCTCCCGAACCGAGAGCAATCTCTTTAAGGAATTTTTCTGTGCTTTTGTCCTTTCCATTTGGAGAAAATAAAAGACGGTGGCGACTCTTGCTTCCGCGACATTTCACGAACCAGCGTTAAACAGTCAGTTCCAGATCCACCGATCACAGAACTGGCGACTCTGCTGGGGACTCTTATAAAAGTGAGGTGTGCCTTAGGGCTTAGTTCATAACTGTGTTTTCAATTGTATTGCTTTGCTTGCTTTAAATTGTGGGTTGCTTGGGAGTTCTATAGATCCTAACCCGGACCTGGGGGATACCTTCTTAGAAAGTAGCAACAAGGCTGTGAGGGAACTGTGCGGGGTATACCGACATGGTTGAAACAGTCTGCTACGTTGATGTGGCACTTTGGTGTGTATCGGTAACCCTTGAGTTCAGTCAAGGAGAGTACGGGGCCTCCGCGTGGTGTCGTGAAGCATCAACAGACCTTAGGAACCTTAATTGAACTATCTTGGCCTCTTTAGGGTAGTGAGATAACTGACTTTGGTGCAGTCCGAGGTTGGTTGATACTCGATACTACACTCAATTGAGGGTTGCTTTCCTGGAATATTTCGGTCGCCAGTTCAGTGGCTAAATCGAAACGATGAACAATGAAAGCAATCCCGTGATATTGGGACCCTTAGAACCCGGTTACTTCTAATAGGACAGGTTGAACCCACCAACTTCAAGAGGGTACTACCCAAACCCCATGCTGGCCTAAACCCTAAGGGCTTATCTTGTGTGCCTTGTGTGCCTTACATGTTTGTCTTTGTAAATATCTGTAGTGTGTTTAATCATAGCATCATGACATCATCCAGCATCATATGCATTGACTAACCATTTCAGGGGTTCGAATCTTCATCTTTGTTCTTGTTTTGTAGGACATGGAAACTGTTCGCAGAAAGATAATTCAAATCAGCCTTGTAAGGGTCCCTCCTCAGCTTAAGGAACTCATATCCAGGATTCCCGAGAACTCTTCATTCAGTGAACGACATAGAAGTCTCATCAGCTTGGTCAATACCAACATTGAGGAAGACATGATAAAGGTCCTGTTCCAGTTCTTTGACCCTCTGCATCACTGTTTCACCTTCTTGGATTATCAGCTGGTACCTACATTGGAGGAGTTCTCCCGGCTCCTGAAGATCCCTATCCTTGATCAACTACCCTACAACGGTACGGAAAAGGAACCCAAGCTTGAAGAGATTGCTAAAGCCTTGCACCTACAATCATCTGACCTCAAGGGACATTGGGAAGTTAGAAGTGGTACCAAAGGGTTCTTAGCCAGGTTTCTGTTTGAAAAGGCCCATGAATGTTGGAACTCCCTTGACTTACGAGCTTTTGAAGAAGTTGTGGCCCTCCTTGTCTATGGTTTGGTGTTGTTCCCTAACCCAGATCAACTTATAGATGTCAGTGCTGTCCAGATCTTCATGTCCAGGAATCCTATACCTACGTTGCTGGGGGACATCCTTCACTCATGTTACACTCGAACCATGAGAAAAAGAGGTGTCCTTATGTGTTGCACTCCTCTCCTGGGAAGGTGGTTTATTTCACACCTTCCACAATCAGTTTTGAAGAACGAGCGGGGTTTGAGGTGGTCACAACGGTTGATGACTCTTACACATGCAGATATACATTGGTGTCCTCGGTCCAGAGAGGATGTCACTATCATTGATCGTTGCGGGGAGTACCCTAATGTTCCTTTACTTGGAATCAGAGGAGGTATTACTTACAACCCATGCCTGGCTTGGAGACAATTTGGTTATGCTCGGAGGGATGGCCCTCATGATATGTTAATTCCTGACATAGTTTTTGACTTCGACAACGATGCACAAGGACTTCGCCAGAGATTTATCAGAGCTTGGAGGATGCCAAGTAGGATAGACAGTAAGACACTAGGGCACAGGAACTCCATCCCATTGGAACCTTATCTCAAGTGGGTACGCGCCCGCTCCCAGAAGTTAGTAATGCCTTATCCTCATATGCTCCCTGTGATCAAAGAGCCAGTCTTGGAAGGAGAAGTGTCCTACACCATTCAGCATCCTGACATGCCCACATCCTGGGAAGAGATGCAGAAAAGCTGGATCCAGCTTAAGGAAGAACGGAATTCTCTTGAGACCAGTCTACATGCTAGTGAGAAGAAGGTCTTGGAGCTCACCCGCCTATTACATGAGGAGAGGAATCTCAACACCTACATAGCTCCAAAGAGGATGCGTAGTGTCTTTTGGGATTGATTTGCTTTGTAATTTGGGCCCATGAGGCCTTGATGTACTGAACGATTATTTCCTTAATGATAACGTGTGTTCTTTTTGTCTACAACAAATTTGAACTTTAGAACCCTTGAATGCATTGCATAAACACATATCATTCATCATGTGCATAGCAGGTTTTCCTCTTTTCAGGTTGCTTACCGTTCTTCGCTGTTTATTTCAGCATCATGAATCCTGACTCATCATCAACCGAGATGTCCATCAAGGCTCTTCAGGCGCAGAATGCGCAATTTCAGGAACTAATCATGGGTTTGGCTCAGGGCCAAGAAGAGATGAAGGCTCTGCTCCTGAAGAAGGAAAAGAAGAAGAAGAAGAGAACTATTCTTTTCAACTCAGGCCGAAGGTTTGGCAACACTCTGCAAAATGAAGAGGCTGGTTCTTCTATAGGCAAGGGTAGTCCTCAAGAGGGAAAAGGTCCTAGTCCGGTAGTCTCCGACAACGAGACTGATTTTGATGAGGAACAGTATCCTCCTGCAGAAGACAGATACAAGCAACAGGAGGACAGGCTGAATGCTATGGAGATTCAACAGGTGCCTGGGCTGGATTTTGGAGATTTGGGTTTGTCTACTGGTGTGATCATTCCTCATAAGTTCAAAGCACCATCTTTCACCAAGTATGACGGGGTGTCTTGTCCCAAGTTACACCTCAGGTCTTACGTGCGGAAGATTCAACCGTACTCAGTGGACAAGAATTTATGGATCCACTTCTTCCAGGAGAGTCTTTCAGGGACTCATCTCGAATGGTTCTATCAGCTGGATGGGACCAAGGTTCGTAACTGGGAGGAGTTGGCTACTGCTTTCTATAAGCAGTATCAATATAATGCCGACCTTTCCCCTACACGTACCCAACTCCAGGGTATGTCGCTAGGTTCAAGCGAAGGTTTTAAAGAGTACGCACAGAAGTGGAGGGATCTGGCTGGCAGGGTGCAGCCTCCGTTGACTGACCGGGAGTTGGTAGACATGTTCTTGGGGACCCTATCTGGGCCATTTTTCAACCATCTTATTGGGAATTCGTCTGCAGGGTTCACTGATCTTATTCTGACTGGAGAGAGAATTGAGGCGGGGTTGAAGTCTGGTAAGATTCAGAAGGGTGCATCGTCAAGCTCTGAGAAGAAACCCTTCAAAAAGGAGGCCAGTGCTGTATACGGGTCCAGAAAATAAGAGAAACCTGAGCGCCACCAATCTGTCAACGCGGTGATGATTGCCAAGCCTGCTGCCGCTCCTCGGCAAACCAATCCTCAAAGGGCTGAAAGACCCCGGAGAGAGTTCACCCGTTTGAGCATGACTCTATCGCAGATCTTGCCACAGCTGCTATCCACCAACCTAGTAATTGTCAGAGAGGCCCCAAAAGTTGTGAACACTGCCTCTCCCAAATACAATCCAAATGCCCGTTGTGCTTATCACTCCGATAGCCCGGGGCATTCCACTGATGACTGTTGGCCATTAAGGAATAAGGTGCAAGACCTTATTGACGCAAAAGAGATACAGTTTGAAGCGCCTGAGAGGCCGAACGTGGTAATTGCTCCTATGCCCCAGCATGGAGTAAATGCTGTTGATGAAGATGTATACGCTGTTTCTGTGGATGATGTGGCTACTCCCTTAATGACTGTCAAGAGGAACCTACTGCTTGCCGGTTTATTTCCGGGTTGCAGTGAGGGTTGCCTGTTCTGTGCTGTTTCCCTATCTGGTTGTCTTTTGCTGAAGTTGGGCATCCAAAGCCTAATGGACAGCAAAGAGATTCTATTCAAGAAGTCCGCTGTTCAGTTGGTTCCGGTAGAAGAAGTTTCTGTGGTTACCATCTTCAATAATCCAATCAGGGCTCTCCCAAGGAAGCCTGTTCAAATCATGACTATCGCACCTGTTGTTATTACTGTTCCGGGGCCTCTCCCCTACGAATCTGATAAGGCTGTCCCCTGGCACTATGAGGCAGACGTATATGTGAATGGAATCAAACAAGAGTTCAACACTGGCACCAGTATCAGCAATATCACTGGTCCAGCAAAGGTTACCCGCAGTGGCAGGCTCTTCTCGCCTGACATTGCACCACCCGCTGTTCGAAGACCCCTTACTATAACACCTACAAGTGTACATGTTCCTGTTTCTGATCAAGTTGTTTCCCCTGCTGCCGAGTCATCTAATGCTCGGGGCAAAGGGATTGAAGATGAGCCTGCCCGGATGGAGGCACCAAGACCTGTAACTGCTGAGGCCTCCCAACAAGAAATGGAGGAGATTCTAAAAATAATCAAGAAAAGTGACTTTAATGTTGTGGAACAGCTGGGGCATACGCCCTCCAAAATCTCCATGCTCTCCTTATTACTGTGCTCAGAGGCCCATGCTAAGGCCTTGATCTCATTCCTCAAGACGGCCCATGTGCCACAGGAGACATCTGATGTCCATTTTACTGATTGTGTAGCAAATTTGACAGCCGACAATGGCTTGGGTTTCTCAGATGCTGACCTTACTGCCAAGGGAAGGGACCACAATGACGCCCTGCATGTCTCTATTGAATGCAGGGGCACTACTCTGGCGCACGTGTTGGTGGACACCGGTTCTTCCTTAAATGTGCTACCCAAGAAAGCCTTAGACCGTTTGGACTGTGAAGGCCTGGAGCTGAAACCTAGCAATATCATCGTCAGAGCCTTTGTCGGTTCCAAGAGGATGGTTCATGGAGAGGTGGACATTCCTATTCTTGTGGGTTCCCAGGTGTTCGACTCTACTTTCTACGTGATGGATATCCGTCCATCGTAATCTTGTCTACTGGATCGGCCTTGGATCCACAAAGTTGGGGCAGTGACCTCTACCTTGCACCAGAAGCTCAAGTACCCCGTCAGAGGGAAGATCGTCACTGTGCAGGGAGAGGAGGAGTATATGGTAAGCCATTTGAATTCCTTCAGGTATATTGAGATGGACGGGGAGTTTATTGAAACCCCCTTTCAGCATTTCGAAGAGGTACTTCCAATCTCAGCAGCAGCAGAAACAGCAATCGAAGAGGATGTTCCTTTGAAGATGGCTTCCCTAAAGGATGCCCGGGCTGTGATTCAGAAAGGTGAATGTGCTAATTGGGGCAGGCTTCCCGACTTTACACAGAAAACTGACAAATTTGGACTGGGTTTTACTGCAGAGGGACAGAAAGCTATGCGGAAGGCAAAGACCAGAAGACCTCCTGTGCTCATTACCAATCCAGGAGTGAATGCTGTTGGGGATGATAATGAAGTGGATGAAGCTGAGTTCAATAACTGGATCTACCCGACAACTGATGGCGGATTGACCAATTGGATTGCCAAAGACCATACTCCTGTTACTTTTGTTACGCAGTAATAAACTTCTTTGTTTTGTTATTTGTAATAAACAATTAAAACTCTATGGCCCGGTGTCTTACCCGGGGCAGCGTGGCTTCATTTGTGAGGGCATATAAATTGTCATTTCATATATCATGAATAAAAATCTTGGACGTTTTCTCGCATTTCAAATCTTATGCTCCTTTTCTGTCTTTCCTTCCTTTACATATTTCAAAACAGCTGTATTTACACACACTCACTCATACAGGTTTCAATCCACTCTGGATCTCACTGGTAATGACTCTGCTACTGCCAGTTATGACTTCGAAAATCCGATCAACTTAGCCGAAGACGAAGGTGAAGATGATTGCGAAGTGCCTGGCGAGCTTGCAAGACTGTTACTCCAGGAAGAGAGGGCAATTCAACCACATGAAGAGCCAGTGGAAACAATAAATCTGGGTACTGAGGCAGACAGAAAGGAAGTTAAGATTGGTGCCAACCTAGAGCTCAGCGTGAAGCAACGGTTGACTCAAATGCTACATGATTACATGGAGATCTTTGCCTGGTCCTACGAAGACATGCCCGGGTTGGATACCGATATTGTGGTCCATCATTTGCCTACTAAGGAAGACTGCCCTCCGGTCAAGCAAAAGGTCCGTCGTATGCGTCCAGAGATGTCTGAGAAGATCAAAGCCGGGGTTATGAAACAGTTTGATGCCTGGTTCCTTGCAGTGACTTCTTACCCTCAGTGGGTTGCTAATGTGGTGCCGGTACCTAAGAAAGATGGAAAGGTCAGAATGTGTGTCGACTACAGGGATCTGAACAGGGCCAGTCCCAAAGATGACTTCCCTTTACCTCACATTGATGTCCTTGTTGACAATACAGCTCAGCGTAAGGTGTTCTCTTTCATGGATGGTTTTTCAGGTTACAATCAGATCAAGATGGCTCCTGAAGATATGGAAAAGACTACCTTCGTTACTCAGTGGGGCACCTTCTGCTACAAGGTCATGCCTTTTGGACTGAAGAACGCTGGGGCAACCTACCAACGTGCCATGGTTGCTTTATTTCATGACATGATCCATCATGAGATAGAAGTGTATGATGACGACATGATTGCAAGGTCCCAAACTGAGGAAGAACACCTAGATCATCTGCAGAAATTGTTTGACCGTCTGAAATTGTACAAGCTGAGGTTGAACCCGAACAAGTGCACCTTCGGGGTAAGATCTGGAAAGTTGCTAGGCTTCGTTGTAAGTGATAAGGGTATTCAAGTGGACCCTGCCAAGGTCAAAGCTATTCAAGAGATGACAGTTCCTAAGACAGAGAAAGAGGTCAGAGGCTTTTTAGGACGCCTGAATTACATTGCTCGGTTCATCTCACACCTGACTGCTACCTGTGAGCCAATATTCAAGCTGCTGAAGAAAGATCGGGTAGTACGTTAGAATGATGAATGTCAGGCTGCTTTTGACAGAATCAAGGAGTATCTCCAAGAACCACCCATCCTTATGCCACCGGTTGAAGGGAGACCTCTGATACTATACCTGACAGTACTTGACAACTCAATGGGGTGTGTGCTGGGGCAGCATGACGAGTCTGGCCGAAAAGAGCATGCCATTTATTACCTTAGCAAAAAGTTTACCGACTGTGAGACCCGATACTCACTACTTGAGAAAACTTGCTGCGCTTTGGTATGGGCTGCTCGCCGGCTGAGACAGTATATGCTGACTCACACTACCTTGCTGATCTCAAAGATGGATCCTATAAAGTACATATTCGAAAAGCCTGCTCTGTCTGGGAGAATAGCAAGATGGCAAATGATCTTGACAGAATACGACATCCAGTATACAACCCAGAAAGCCATCAAGGGAAGTGTATTGGCAGACCACTTGGCACATCAGGAAGTAGATGACTATCAGTCAATGAACTTTGAGTTTCCAGACGAGAGCATCATGATAGTAACTGATTGTGAAGTACCTGGACCGATGAAGGACCTGAGGAAGGATCCCGATGGTCTATGCACTTTGACGGAGCCTCCAACGCTTTGGGTAACGGTATCGGCACTGTGATCATATCCCCTCAAGGCACTCATACTCCACTTACTGCCCGACTATGTTTCAACTGCACCAACAACATGGCGGAGTATGAGGCATGCATCATGGGTCTTCAAGCGGCGATTGACTTAAGGATCAAGTTTCTGAGTGTCTTCGGAGATTCCGCTCTTGTGATCAATCAGATTAAAGGAGAGTGGGATACGAAACATCCGAATCTTATTCCTTACAGGGAATGTGTGTTGACCTTGATCTCCCACTTCACGAAGATCACCTTTGAACACTTTCCAAGAGAGGAGAATCAGCTGGCGGACGCGTTAGCTACGATGTCTTCTATGTTCAAAGTCAAATGGGACAATGAGGCTCCCCGGATCATCATCTGGAAACTGGACGAACCGGCATACTGTTGTGATCTCGAGACTGAATTGGTGACTGAGAAGCCTTGGTACCACGAGGTGAAGAGATATTTGGAAGCTCAGGAATACCCTGAAGGTGCATCTGTCAATGATAAAAAGTTTCTGAGAAGGTTCGCAGCAAAGTTCTTCCTTAGCAACGGCATCTTGTACAAGCGAAACCATGATTCGACCTTACTGCGTTATGTGGATAAGACTGAAGCAGAAAGGATCATGGAAGAGTTACATGAAGGGACCTTCGGAACACATTCCAGTGGACACACTATGGCAAATAAGATCCTCCGAGCAGGGTATTTCTGGTCCACCATGGAAGCTGACTGCTACCAACATTCTCGGATATGCCATAAATGCCAAATTTATGCAGACAAGGTGCATGTTCCCCCAGTTCCTCTGAATGTTCTGACTGCGCCTTGGCTGTTTGCAATGTGGGGTATAGACATGATCGGTGAGATTAAACCTACGGCATCTAACGGGCATCGCTTCATCCTGGTAGCGATTGATTACTTTACGAAGTGGGTCGAAGCAGCATCCTACGCTACGGTAACCAAGACTGTTGTGGCACGGTTCATTCGGCACAACCTGATCTGTCGATACAGCGTCCCAGAAAGAATTATTACAGACAACGGTACCAATCTCAATAACAAGATGATCACTGAGCTCTACGAGCAGTTTAAGGTACAACACCACAACTCTTCTCCTTACAGACCGAAGATGGATGGGGCTGTAGAAGCAGCAAATAAAAATATCAAGAAAATCGTGCAGAAGATGACAGTGACTTATAAAGATTGGCACGAGATGTTACCGTTCGCTCTACATGGGTACCGTACTTCAGCCAGGACGTCAACCGGGGCAACTCCTTTCTCCTTGGTTTATGTTATGGAGGCAGTCTTACCGATCGAAGTGCAAATACCCTCTCTCCAGATAATGAAGGATGCAAATCTGAACGAAGATGATTGGATCCAGA
Organism: Vicia faba; assembly: GCA_948472305.1. Taxonomy (NCBI): domain Eukaryota; kingdom Viridiplantae; phylum Streptophyta; class Magnoliopsida; order Fabales; family Fabaceae; genus Vicia; species Vicia faba. The sequence continues at coordinate 1,478,805,425 of OX451738.1, forward strand.
CACGACTTGATCAGCTAAACCTTATTGACGAAAAAAGACTTGCTGCTATCTGTCACGGTCAGACATATCAGAAACGGATGATCAGGGCATTTAACAAAAAGGTCAGACCACAGGAATATCAAGTTGGGGATCTGGTAATCAAGCGAATCATCCTTCCTCAGAGTGATCCAAGGGGCAAATGGACCCCTACTTACGAAGGGCCATTTGTGGTTAAGAACATTTTCTCAGGAGGAGCTATGATTCTAACCACCATGGATGGTGACGACCTTCCTCACCCCGTCAATGCAGACATAGTAAAAAGATACTACGCATAATAAAAGACCTGATAGGCTGACATGCCTAGGCAAAAATTAGGGCTTCCCGGCGAACCAAAAGGGTTCGGGCAAAATGAAGGGATGAAATGAAAAAATCGGTACACCCGGCAAGTCAAAAACCTGAAAAGGCGGCTTGGGCAAAAATGGGTATCCCGGTGGACTGAAAACCCGAAAGGGCGGTCCAGGCAAAAGTTAGGGATAAAAGTGTAATACTATGTCTCATTGGATCACTTTGCATCCAGAATCCGGTATCTACTTCAAGTTCAGACGGCATCGATCAGTCAGCTTCATCTTCAACTAAGGTCATCAAGTGATGAGACACTCGGAGATATAAGGGCAATAGCAGAGTTGAAACCCAGTGGGATCATTCACGCAGCTGTTTTATTTTCTCTTGTACAAAATTTGTATAAACGCTTTTGTTCGGCGGCGTTCTCTTACTAGGACGTCAGCCTCTTGTACATAAACGCCTATTTACAGGCAAAATTCAAAAATCAATACAAATATGCTTTTCAGTTAAAAATGCCAATTATTTTTCCTTTTCTGTTTTTGTTTTGCGAAGAACGTCCAAGGTTCAATTTGTGATATATGCATTGACAATAATTTGCTAACACATGAATATTTGCATACGAAACAAAGGATTAATTACAGGTAACATTAGAAACAGGGGCAATAAAGAGTTGTCTAAGCAATCTAATTGTTCTATCCTCCAAGGTACCCAGGTAGGTTCAGCTGAAGAACATAGCCAGTACATCCCAATTCCCCAGAGAGTGAGCCAGCAAGTCAGTACACTCTCTCAAGCAAAGTTATCAAATCTTAAAGAAGTTGGGTATCCTCCCGCAGAGCTCAACATTTCCCAGCAATATACATGTATTCCTAACAAGCATCCCCGGCAGTCTTGGTCTAAAGATTGTTCCCCGGCGGTATATCAGACATTCAGTGGAGTTACTTTCGATACAGTTCAAAACTTCCCCAGGAGAGTCCAATCTAGTTCCCCAGGAAAGTTGGAATCCATCTCCCCAAGCGGTAAGCTTATCCCCAATAGGTTCTGGAAGCTTATCCTCGCAGAGCACGAACACGTCTCCCGGCTTTATTCAAAGAGTTATTTCCCTACCAGGATATAACTGGGTTATCCTCAGCCAAAAGCCACGGAAAGAGCGTCCTCGACGAAGTCTTCTTATCCCCAGCGAAGTCTATTAACACTTCCAACACAACAAGGGTATCCCCAGCAAGTTATCATTATCAACCACTCAACAAAGTACCTCTCTCCCCACAGAGTATCGCCTCCCAGCAAGATCGCTAGAGTACTTTTCTCCCCGCAGAGTAATCCATTCGCCAAGTTTATTCCCCAACGGAGTTATCTTCTCCTACCAGTATTCTTGCAACTATCATCCCCAGCGGAGGCAAAATCTATTCTTCAACATCAGCCCAGGATATGACTTCCCGGCACCCGTCAAGGATTTACTTTCCTAGACGACAAATACACATTCATAAACATCACACTTCCATACCTTATAGCATTCATATACGCATCATATCTTACAAATCTCATTTATGTTGAGAACATCATCGCTTGATCCATATCATACATTGCATATGACTGACCTTTACCTTTCAGGAAAAGATTCAGTTAAGTTCTCAGCTATTTCAAGACCTAGACCGGTTCAGTTAAATCGACCCTAAGATTTTACTGTTTCTTATCCAGTCAAAGGCCTTCTCTGGTTCAGTCAGATCGACCCTAAGATCTCCCTATTTCTTATCCAGTTGAAGATTTCAAGACCTAGACCGGTTCAGTTAAATCGACCCTAAGATTTTACTGTTTCTTATCCAGTCAAAGGCCTTCTCTGGTTCAGTCAGATCGACCCTAAGATCTCCCTGTTTCTTATCCAGTTGAAGATTTCAAGACCTAGACCGGTTCAGTTAAATCGACCCTAAGATTTTACTATTTCTTATCCAGTCCAAGGCCTTCTGTGGTTCAGTCAGATCGACCCTAAGATCTCCCTGTTTCTTATCCAGTTGAAGACATTTCAAGACCTAGACCGGTTCAGTTAAATCGACCCTAAGATTTCTCTGTTTCTTATCCAGTCAAAGGCCTTCTCTAGTCCAGCTAAATCGACCCCTAACAGATTTTCCTGATAAAGACTCAGTAGAAGACGTCCAAGATTCTCTCAATGATACTGTTGAGGTTGAAGTCGCCTATGGTTCTCTCCCCGTTACTGCGGAGGTAGTAATCGTCCCCAGATTTTCTCAGCGTTACTGTTGAGGTTGAAGTCGCCCAGATTCTCTCAATGATTACTGTTGAGGTTGAAGTCGTCCCAAGATTCTCTCAATGATTACTGTTGAGGTAGTAATCATCCCCAAGATTCTCTCAATGATTACTGTTGAGGTTGAAATCATCCCCAAGATTCTCTCAATGATTACTGTTGAGGTTGAAATCGCCCAAGATTCTCTCAATGATTACTGTTGAGGTTGAAGTCGCCCAAGATTCTCTCAATGATTACTGTTGAGGTAGAAGTCGCCCAAGATTCTCTCAATGATTACTGTTGAGGTTGAAGTCGCCCAAGATTCTCTCAATGATTACTGTTGAGGTTGAAGTCGTCCAAGATTCTCTCAATGATTACTGTTGAGGTTGAAATCATCCAAGGTTCTCTCACCGTTCCTGTTGAGATAGTAACCATCCCTGGTTCATTCATCGCCGTTTGAAGATCCAGATCCAGCTCCTGTAACCAGTCAGGACACATCTACATAAGAGTTTGAAGACCACTCCTGTAACAGGTCAGGTAATCATTTTTCTTTTGCAGGTACGCAAGTTCTCGCTAAGGAATCTCTTACGCGATCGACATCCAGATGGCATCTATAAGCCCATCCACCTTCCATCACTTCTTGGCATGGCATCTATAAGCCCATCATCCTATCCATCAATCTCCAAATGGCATCTATAAGCCCATTCCCGACATCACACTGCTACTATGTGAGCGCAAATTTATGGGCACTCTAGTGTTCAATCATCTTTTACCTTCGGATTACGAAAGGCACGTCAGCCAATCTGCATCCTCAAGTCTAAGAAGATTGAACAGGGGCAACTGTTGTACCCCAAAATTTGCCCTCCCATATTCTTCAAGAATTGCAAGTCAAAGCTTCAAAATCTCCCCAAGAGTTGCACAGTGCAAGGGCCTCCTAACAGTCAAAAATTAGGGTTTTGGTTCTGACAAAGAAAATGAAGTTTCCAAGGGTCCAATCAAGTCCCACATGCTTATAAACATGGTCAAGCATCCTCATACCAAGTTTCAAGACTTACAGCACAAAATTGCACAGTCAAAACCCTAATTGCACTACAATCAACTGTAGGGGCAAAATGGTCATTTGACAGTCAAAAGTCCAAATTTTTGGTCAACATCTCATTTTGAAGCCACAAATATCATTTGATCAATGCTTGATCATGATTGTCAAAGCTTGGCTCAAAAAAATCTCAAGATGCAAAAGTTTCCATATTTGGACAGTTGAAAAAGTCAACTGTAACTTGACCAGGGCATAACTTCCACATGGATTATCAGAAAAATTCCATCCAAAGCTCATGTTGAAGAGAAAGACATTTCCTACAACTCCTCTTCACACTTCAAGTCCAAGAAATGATCTCACAAAAAGTTATCAATTTCAACATTATAGGTCATTTTCAAAAGTCAACAAAAAGGGACTTTAAGTCAAAGGCCATAACTTGATATTGGTAAATCAAAATGACATGGGACCAAAGACATTGGTTAGAGGACTTCAAGACCTTTCCAAAATGTCCAAGAACATGAGCAAAGCTTAAAAATTGAGCAAGTTATGCCTTGTGGAAGTTGGGAAAGTTTTGGATATTTTGAAAAGTCAACTTTGCTTCAAATGTCTTAAAAATGCTAATGGGCCTCTTTTTCTTCCAAGAATCATTATCCAAGGCATGTGCACGACCATTTGCCCCAAAGGGAAGTTTTTCATCATTTTTATTTATTTATTTGAATTTTTAAATGCTAATAATTCATTTAATTAAAATAAATATGTGGAAAATACTAAACCTAAGTTTTTAAATCTTTTTATGCATGGAATACACTCAATATTTCGTGCATGATCAGATTTGGAAAGAATCCATGTGATTGGACATGATTGATATCAAATTAGCTTGAAAAAGATTGAAAAATTATGGCATGGAAATCAAATATTTTCTCATCAATTCATTGATTCTTTGGACCAAATTTTGAACCCTAATCATTCACACATATATACTAATGCAAACCCTACTCCTAAGAACCACAAAGCTGCGCAAGAACATCATCACCAAGTTTGCATTTTTTCAAGAAAATTCAAAAACTGAAAACTAGGTTACAGTGCGATTCAAGGCCAAATACTTATTCCATTGTGTTCCTGAAGCTTCAAGGAAGGAGTCTGAATCAAAATCATAGCTTGAAACATCAAGAATCGGTAGTTATAATTCAGACTGCATCACTTTTTTTACATAATCGCATCTGATCATTTATGCCATAAGTTTCAAATCTAATGCTTGTTTTGTAATGCTCTCATCATTCTGAAGCTAACTGTATTGTTTAATTAAGCTTTCATCACTCATACGCGAAACTACCATGGACGATTATTAGGGTTCTTCAAACTTGGAATTGGGCGTTTCTGAATACTGCAAAATTAGAGCACCTTAATACCATGGTTGAAATCAGGGAGCTTGGACGAATACAACACACCCCTCGCGCCTAATTTATGTGATACCATAGCCTAATCGCTATTTTGAAAAACGGCATATTTTAGGGGGGTTTAAAACCCCCGCTAACCCTTTTATGTTTCAGGAAAAAAAGCAAAACGAGGAAGAAGAAGAGTAGGTGGCACCATCTGATTGAGTGGTTTGAATTTCGCGCGAAAAAAGAGCACTAACGCTTATTTTATCTTATATTATTCATTGGCCATATAATAAACAAAGTGCATCACTAGCTCCACTGGTCAGGCTTGGTATTGGTAATCCCTGGGACCTGGGTTCGAACCCCAGGTCCCCATCCCTTTCCATATTATTTTGCTAATCACGCTTGTGTGTAGTTCGCCTCCTGGGTTCCACCATGCAGCTCACAATCCAGGCGTGCCACGCATCTCAGGATCCCAATCAAAAGGTGGAGGCTTGAAGAACATCATGTGCCTTAGTCAACACACATGCACGCCAGCGTCAAAGTCAAATGAGGCCATAGACAAGTGGGCCAGAATTACTGGACTTTACCTCCAATTTGGGGACAGACCCCCCAAGGTTTTGATTTTTATTTTCTTTCTTATTTTATTTATTTCAATTATTTCTTTTTTTAAAATTCCTTATTTTAATTTATTTTCATAAACTATAAAAATAATACAAAAAATCAGAAAAGACAAAATGAAAAAATATATTTTATTTTAATATTTTTTAAGTAAATATCATTAATTAATTTAGCTTTGTAAAATTAGGTTTAATTCAAACATTTTTCTTAATAAACTTAAAATTTGTAGAATTAGGTTTTAATCAATTTTTATCCTTTTTCTTTTCTTTTCACTAATAATTAATTATTTATTTTTATAAATCAAATTGCCATTAAGTAATTAATTTAATTTTAGGTTTAAATTTTAACATGTTTTTTTCTTAATAAGTAAAAGTTGTAGAATTAGGGTTAATTAGTTAATTCCATTTAATTCACATGAAAAACCATAAAATCCAAAAAATCTCTCAAAATAATGTCTTTTTTCATCTTTATTTAATTAATTCAATAATTTAATTTAATTTTATTAAAAAGGGTCCAACGCCCTCGCTTTCAATTTTAATTCAATTCGCGCATTTTATTTTATTTCTTATAATATTAATGTAATTCTCCCAAGGCCATGTAAATTAAATATTTATCTTTATTTCTTTATTTTCTGTTAAATCGGGCCCTGGATTAAATTTGGCGATGTGGACCCGCGCCTTTGTAATAGTTTAGGAACTTTATCTTTCCGCACTTTTTTTAACTGTTAATAATGGCATGCAAGAATGAATGTTAAAATAAAAACAAACGCGTAGATCACCTATGACATGACAAGACAAAAATAAATGAAAACGACACACAAATCACACACCACCCCTAGGGTACGCTTCACTGTTGCCTTGCCTCGAAAGGTGATCGTCGAGTAGAGGATATCTTAGTAAGTCCTCATGATCCGGGAACCTGGCATGAGGGTAGCTTCTAAGGTATCTTCCTATTGCTCCGGTGATCACCATGTCCCGAACCTCGAATTGACCCGAACACCTCTAATGGTGGTGTTACCTACCTCTCAATGGTGGAATGGCACTACTTTAAGGACATTTACACAGATGAATTCCTTAGGGTAGGTAGACGACTCTAGATGCTTGCTCTAATTTCAAAACAAATCAAAAATACTTTTCACACCAACACATTTTCAAAAAGCTTTCGAAAGCAATTTTTCAAACACTCTTGAGGACCGATACAAGAGTCGAACTGGAATTTTCAAAGAAACTTTTTAAAACCCACAGTTGAAAAGCAAACAAACCATTTTTGAAAACACAATGAGCAAGTATCTAAGAGCCCATGGATAACCATGGATAGAAAGGGTGCTAACACCTTCCCTTTCTATAATCTACCTCCCGAACCGAGAGCAATCTCTTTAAGGAATTTTTCTGTGCTTTTGTCCTTTCCATTTGGAGAAAATAAAAGATGGTGGCGACTCTTGCTTCCGCGACATTTCGCGAACCAGCGTTAAACAGTCAGTTCCAGATCCACCGATCACACAGACCATCTTAAGCCATCCTAACCATACCAATCAATTGTTGGACGCCTCAGGAACGTGTTCCAATCCCTAGCAAGCCTTCCCACGTCCTGAAACACATTGTAGCAGTCACACGGTTAGCTTAAAAACTCGTTTTCGTTTTTATTGATTTATGCATCATTTGCACGTTTTGATTGCATATTCTTGTTCCTTATTGAGTTTGCAAGTTAATCACTATATTCAATTGCATTTGTTATGACTATATGTGAATTTGCCATAGTTAGGGTCTTGCGTTCTTGTTTAGGGATTTGCAGGATAGGCTAAATTGGGTCTGGATTTTTGTGCCATGATACTCGTGAGGATGAGACGAGTTGATTGGCACCTTTGGATTTCATTTATATTGCTTGTAGAGAATTTTTGTGATGAACAGGTTTGTAGCTACAGTGCAGTGTCCGTAGGTAAAAACCTCTTGGGCTAAAACGACAGTTGGGAGGAAGAAGATGGATGTGTGGCGCTCCCTGGTTGGGAAGTTTGAACTTTAGCGCGTTTTTTCCAATTAACTAGCATGTTTCATATATTATGCATTATTGTTATTATGTGAACAGATGAAGCGCGTGGTATAGATGGTTGGGCATGTGTGGTGTTGAGCATAAGGGCCTGGGTTTGATCCCTAGGTCCGAACCTTTGTTCATAATATTTTTCAATAAGTAATCCAGCATGCTGCATATCAAGAAGTCCACCATACGCCATCAATATCTGGCCATCACACGCCTCTCCAGCCGGATCCAATGTTATTCCACTGTGTGATATGGTGGGAGAACTGGCTTGAGGGTTTTGCGATTGTGTTCACAAATGTTGCGTTTTAGCAAGAGTCGACACCGACTTTTCTTTTATCCAATAAGGAAAGGTGAAAAAGCGCAGGAAAGACCTTTCGAGATGTTTTCTTGTGTTCGGGGGGTAGATTATGAAAAGGAAGGTATTAGCACCCTTTCCATCCATGGTTTTCCATGGGCTCTTAGTTACATGTTAGATCACTTGCTTTTGTTTGAAAATTATGCTTTTGTGTGGTTTTGAAAGTATTTTGAAAAGGTGCCATCGTTTAGGCAAACTTTGCAATGATTCCCGTTCGTAAGAATGCATGCAAAGTGTTGAGCTTTTGAAAATATTTCAATGTGTGGAAAGTGTTTTTGAAAGTGTATGTGATTGTTTTTGAAAATAGCAAGGATGTTTGTTTTGAAATTGAGCAAGTAACTAAAAGTAATCTACCTACTCAAAAGGTTTTAGATGTGTTTTTCCTCCTCCTTTAGATGTTGTTATCTTACCATTTATTTGATAAGAAGCCCCATTGTTGGATGTGAAGGGACGAGCATTGGGTCATCGTATGACCATGATAGCAATGTTGTGAAATGACTTAGCACTTTTCTGTAGGGACTAAGATCATTTTGAAAAGCAACTTTGATAGCGTCATCGAGGGACTATGATCTTTTTCGATTTGTTTGTGCTAAGAAATCCCACATGCATAACATGGCCATTTTTGTAAGGCAACAAGTGGAATTTCCTTAAGGGTGCATGTGTGCAAGTGTGTTTGATTGCATGCATTTTGTCTTTGATTTTTGGGTTGTCTACTTGTTGATTTTATCTTGCCATACACACCTAATTATTTAACATTTATATGAAGGTAATAAAAGAGTGCAAAAAATAAATCTTACACTATTACAACCATATTGAATTGCATGAAAATATAAAGGCAAAAATAAGGTAAAAGCAAGAAAAATGGATCTTTCGACTTAGGGCAGCAACCCTTCGATTCTGCCATTTTTGGCCCTCTTCGACCTTACCTGAAAAGGGGTGTGTTGTACCCCAAAATTTGCCCTCGCATTTTTCCCCAAGAAATCTCAGCTTCAAGCCTTTCCTGATTTTTCAAAACTGGCTCAAGAATCGGACAAACGGACTTTTCTTGTCAGTCAAGCGAAATTAGGGTTTTTACTGATTTTCAGAGCTCCGGATTGTTTCATACAGTTGGCTTAGGGTTTTGGTTGATTTTGGCTCAATTTTGATCAGACGAATGTTATTTGGCATTTAATCAGGAATTAAGGTTTTACGGGCATATTCTCAGCAAAATTAAAATTCCACAGCACTTTGCAAGTTATTCCGAGATTCGGATTGAATTAGCGTTGTTTTGATTTAATCAGTAAAAGAGACAGTGGTTTGAATTCAGTTTGTTTGGGCCAGTCAAAAGATATGTGCAGTTTGGAATTACAGTGCTTGGCAAAGAATCAGTAAGAAAGGATTGCATCTGATCAATTTTTGTGTTCGACAGTGCGTTGCTTTGAATAATGGAGACGTCCAGTTCATTTATTTTGATCAGCAAGGTTTAGTTGATTATTTATGGTTTTAAAAATTAAATACTTGAAATTTAACTTTCATGTTATTTAATTTAAGGAATTATAAATAACAAGTAAATAAAGAAAAGGAACTGAAAAGAATTAAATGTCAATGGAATTTTTATTTCATATTTAATAGTTGTTACAATTGTTATTATTTGGATACGAGTATTTATTACAAAGTATTTAAAATAATAATAGTGTACAAAAATTAAATTGAAAATAAAAATTCTATCCTATTTCTAATTCTTCATTCTTCACTTCGCTCCGGTGCTCCATTTTTTATCTGCAAAAAGAAGAAGAAAAGTCAGAAAGCAGTTGAATAAAAAAGGGACAGATAAAATTTGCTCATCATTAGGGGCCACTGATTGGGATCAGTTAACCCTCTCTGCAAATCACGGGATTTCTCCCGGTTCACAAAGAGGGAAGAATTTCATTTTTTATTCATGAATGCAAAATGTCAAATGCATAGAATCTCAAAATGCATAAAATCCAAAGTTCAAACTGTATAGTTCAAATCCAAGTCAAACTGAAAATCCAATTCCACTTTCTATCAAAAGCAAAAAGGCAATTTACTGTCAAAATACAAAATCTACCCAAGCTGTCAAAGAAAGATATGGAAGATATCACAAAGTGCCAAAGCTGTCAAAAAGGATTTGGAAAAGATATCAATAAAAGCACACAAAGCTGTCAAAAGAAAGAAAAAGATGCAGAGAAAAATGTGTTATGCAAGCAAGATCTCTAAATCATCATTTCCCAAAGGGCCCCTTCAGAACAAAAAGTACAGCAGAATCATATTATAATGTATTAACTGTACTACAGAGAGAGAAAAAGAGAGAAATGGAAGCAGGTTTCCAGGGTTCAGGGCTTAGGCAGGACAGGCAGTAAAGAGGAAGAAAAAAGATATAATACAAAGAGCAGAACTCTCACCAAAAAGGAGAACAAGACAGAAATATACAAACTACATAACCTGTTGCAAGCAAAAACCATAGATAGACATAATCTGATAAACCAAGTGCTGGCCAAAAAACATAAGCTATTACAAGCATTAACCTGCTCCAGCCCAGAAACCTGTCAAAAAGCCAAGCAAACATACAGAACATACAAACTACACAGCATAACTTGCCAAAACCTGCTACCAAGTTCAAACCCAAGGCCAAACCTCATAAAACCTGAAGCTCAACCTCAAAGAACCACCATACTGTCCAACAACATAACCTACTGCAAGCTTACCTGCTGTCAAAACCTCATCAACCTGCATTAACCTCAAGAACCTGTAAAACCTCAACATAACAATCTGCCTGAACCACAGTATAACCTCATCAACCTGCATTACCCTCAAGAAGTAAAACCTTCCATAACCAAACTCAAACCTGGCCTGATATTCAAAACCAGAAAACCATTGATCCAACAACAAATCTGCACAAGCCTATCTCACCTGAATCAAAACTAAACCCAAGTCCTTCAGAATCTTAGATTCATCATTAGGCAAAAAAGAGCATACATAAGAGGCATCTCAGAAGGCCATTCAAGGCAACACCAAGGCAGCAAATGTTCTAAAGCATTCAAAATCATTCAGAGGCAAGCATACACAAATCATAGGCAACAAGTACGAGCCCCTCAGAACTGTAAGTTCATCATGGGGGGAACAAATCACAATCATACAGCGTCAAGCACGTAAGCAGAAGCAACTCAGGGACAAAGAAGAAGCAACAAATTGAGGCAACGTGAGCAGTAGAGAAGAGGAAAGAGAGCCTCAGAAGCAAGCTTCATCATAGGCATTCAAATACATAGCATCCAACATAAGCAACAAGCACGCAATAGAAAAGAAGAAGAAGAAAAGGGCAAATTCAAGGTAGGATTTCTCAGTACAAATCTATCATCATCAAAACCCTAGAAAATGGCAAAAGGATAAAAGTACCAAATTTTCCCAAGCAAGCTTCCAGCTCCATCACCGAACCTCCGCCATCGAACCTCCTACGCGCCTCCTCCATCTTCCTCCTCCCCTCTATCAAGGTAAGGCATCCCTCTTCTCATGCCTTTTCATCCTCATTAAAACAAACAAAAAGTTAAACACACAGTCAAAAGAAAGGCAGTAAACATTTATGTCTAAGAAAGATTCGAACCCTAGCGCGTTGAAAAGAGAGTACCTCTGTTTGTCACCATTTATGTGGGCTTGAAGAGAGAAGAAGAGGTGGAGATTGCTGATGGCTGAGGCGAAGGGTTTCAGTTTGGGCGAAGAAGCGAACGATCGGAGAAGACGAACATACGAACGGCGCCGTCCCAAACCCTAAGCTTTCGTTCTGAATGACATTCCCTAACCCTAAAACGCTGCTCCAGCAATCAGTGGGCTTGACCCGTTTCTAATGTTCACCTAAGCCCATTAGAATTTTAAACTTTTTTTTTTATAAACAAACATCATACTAACCTCTTTTCTTTATATCATATAAACACTCTTTTTTTATTATTACAAAATCACATAAATAATAAATACCTTTTCTATATCATATACTTAAAATTAAAAATGACTTTCTATTTTCTTTAATTAAAGATATATTTTGTACATAGTTGCATAATTAAATTTCTAAATACTTGATTAAAATACATTTGTACATATTATATATTTTTTTTACCATATAGTTAAAATATCTTTTTTAAGTATATATTTGTATATAAAATAATAAAATACTTTTTTTATCATATACTTAAAATTGAAAACTTTTTTTATTAAAAATATTCATTTGTACATAGACAATTAAAATATATTTGTATATAATAAACCATGATACATTTTTCTACATAATCTAATTAAAACTTGAACATACGATTTAATTAAAATATTTTTCTTTTATTGTACATATCTAAATACAAACCCAAGATTCACTAAAACATTTCTTTAGGTCAAAAACCCTAATCTCGCATTAATTTCACATTCCGCACCTGTAAATAATTACACACAATACATATACATCTCACACTTACACTTACACAAATACATTCACATTGCTCCTATACATTTGTTTATCTTATATTTGTATATTCGATATTTACATTTGATTGCGAATTCGATTTGGTTGTAACTTATTGGATACTATAAGTCTCATCCCCATTCATACACTTGTACCCCCTCTCCCGGATACTATTTTGTAATAGCGTAGATTTTACATTTCCGCAATTTACAGTTTTCCAATTATACCATGGTTAGACCTAGGGTTTGCATGTACATAAAATCAAACGCTAGATAACCTAATACAAGACAAATACATGTAATCAATACACAATCACACTTGCACCCTCTAGGGTAATCCCACATGTTGCCTTCCAAAATGGGCCATGCTTGCACGTCGAGTATCTTTGGCTAAACAAAATCAAATGATCATAAGTCCCTCGATGACGCTTTCGAATGTTGCCTAAACGGAATGATCATAGTCCCTTCAAAGCAAATTGCCAAAGACACTTGGCACCATTGCATTCATGGTCCATAGGATGACCCGCGCCCGTCCCGAATAAACTTCCTAAACGCAAGATCGTCCACCAATTTCAATGGTGAAACGAAATTGTTAAAAAGGGTTAAAACATAACAAAAACTTTTGAGTACAATAGGGTAGACAAAACTCTTAGTTACTTGAGATCAATTTGCAAAAACACTTGCCTTCTTTTCAAAAACCACAATCCACAACACTTTCAAACAAACTCTCAAAAACATTTGAAACATCTTTTCGAAAAGATCCACACTTTTGTAAAACACTCAAATCACGAGTCAAATACATTAGTTGCCTAAGACAAGGCATCTTTTTCCAAAACATTTTCAAAAAGCACCCACACACACACCATTTTCAAAGCAATCGAAAAACAAGGCAAGTGATCTAAAAAACCAAGTAACTAAGAGCCCATGGATAACCATGGATGGAAAGGGTGCTAATACCTTCCTTTTTCATAATCTACCCCCCGAACCCACGAAATATCTCAAAAGGTTTTTGCTGTGCTTTTTTAACCTTTCCTTTAGGATAAAATAAAAAGTCGGTGGCGACTCTTGCTCAACCGCACAAGTGCGAATACGAACGCAAAACACTAGTCAGTTCTCCCACCGTATCACAGAACTGGCGACTCTGCTGGGGAGAATTTCAAAGTGGGGTTACCTTAGGGTTTAGATCACCTTTACTTTCAATTGATTGCTTTGTTTGCTTTACATTTGTGGGCTTTGTATCGGAGTTTTATAGATCCTAACCCGGATCTGGGGAAACCCTTTTAGGTAGCATAATCTGCGAGGGACCTGTCCGGCGTATACCGACATGGGTGAAGCAGTGGCTACGTTGGTGTGGCGTCTTGGTCTGTACCGATATCCCTCGTGTTGAAACGGGGAGAATATGGGTCTTCCAAGGAGTCATTAAGCACCAACCGACCTTAGAACCCTAAATTGACCAACTTGGCCATTAGAACAGTAGCAGTATGCTACACTCATTGAGGCTAAACTCTCGAGATGGTTCCGGCCGCGAGAAAAGGTTGCGATGCTGGAGTTATGACCGATTGAGGGTAGCCAATGATATGAGATCCTCTAGAACCCGGTTACTTTTGATAAGACAGGTTTTAACCAACGAACTGAAAGAGGGTAGTACCTGAACCTCATGCAAGCCTAAACCTAAGGCCTTGTGTGCTTTGTGTGAATATGTTTGCCTGTATATACACTCACTTGTTTTCACATACATGTACATAACATCATGACATCATACCATAGCATTTTCAATAACCATTTCAAGGATCTCGAGGGTTCTGTTGATGCAGGGTTACGTTGAACCAGACATCTATCAAGGGGCAAGAGGTTTCTCCTCTAACCAGTCCAACCAAAAGATCAAGTACAACAACTTGAATCAGTGGCTATGACCCACTCGACATGGTGAGCTTGATTCTCGTGGAAAGACATCCACCAACACAAAGCTCTCCAATCAAAGTTCAAGTACAACAACTTAAATCAGTGGCTATGACCCACTCGACATGGTGAGCTTGATTCTCGTGGAAAGACATCCACCGATGCAGAGAGCTCCAATCCAAGAGCAGAGTTCAACCTCTAACATTTTCTTGTGTTTACCCCAAGAGATCCTTGAAAGCATGCATCTACATGTCATGCATTGCATTTTGACAGTCTTTCCTTTTTCAGGTTTCCTTACTCTCCTGCTGTTTATTTCAGCAAGAGATGGCTCTAGAAAGGTCTGTCAAAGACATCCAAGACCAGACTGCTCAGCTGCAGGAGATGTTCCTGTACTTGTCTCTGGGGCAAGAAGAGATGAAAGCTCTCCTCACCAAGGGCTTGGGGAATTCCAACAATGCCAGGAGTGATCAGATTGCGGAGCTGCAGTTTGATCTGACAACACTGAGGACTCAAATGATGGGACAGTTGGTGGGCCAGATGGCTCTCATCCAAGACCTATCTCAAAGACAAGAGGAACTCAAAGTTCTTGTCCGCCAACTGCTTCCAAACAACCAACTGGGGCAAACATCTGAGGTTGAAGAGCAAATCACCGCTCAGCCTCCATCCACTCAAGAAGACAAGGGGAAAGCTCCTTTGCTAGCTTCGGGGTCACAATCCCATCAACAACCTCGTCAGCGTCAACGGGGCAATCGGCGTAAGCAAGAAAAGTCGGGAAGACAGTTTACGGAGACTGAAATACCATCATTTTTCATACTGAAGCGCCTGTTGGAGGTCAACTTACTTACTGTAAAGGACCCTCCTCAGAAGCTCAATATCTCCTCTCCTCACTATAATCCCGACGCATTCTGTGTTTACCACTCCTACAGCCCGGGACACGGCACCAACGACTGTTGGGCCTTGAAGAACAAGATTCAAGATCTGATCGACATTGGGGTGCTGGAATTCATGCCAGACGGCGAGATGAAAATATTCCGTTAAAGGGTTCTCCACCTGAAGTGACGAGGTTCAAGCCGAAAGACTTTTGCTTCTTTTTGAATTTTCAAAGTTGTAATTTCTTTTGCTGTCAAACAATTATCTGTTGATGTTAAACTCTGTTTTCATTAATGCATTGCATATGTTTGTCTTGAATTCATCTATTCGTTTCACTACTCTTATGCCTTTCTTTATGATATTTGACTCTTGATAAAAAGCTGCAAGCCTTTAGAGGGAGGATGACGAAACAATACCATAATCTTATACAGTATGCTTTTGAACAGACCTTGCTGATGATGTACTGGCATTTCTTTCAATTCCCAAACACTGGAGTTATAAGGAAGTTAATCCCTAGTCAACCCCTTCGAGCCAAAGAAGTAGGAGTTTTCTGTTCTAAACGATCAAAACCCTTGATATAAACCCGGGGCAGGGTAGTATCTCAGTTAATTCAAGAGAAAATGCGCATTGAAGTCGCAAACTCTCAGTTCGTAATACAACGAACGACGTCAAAAAAGAGAAAGCATTCCTTTGGAATCAAAAGACAAGGGTGGTTCCCTATCACATAGACAGTCAATCCCTCAAAAGAGAAAGAAAAAAGCCCACTGAGCCAAAACCTGTAAAGGAGGCTTAAGAAAGCTGGGGCATCCCGCTGACAGTAATCCCGGAAAACGGTAACAGTCAGGCAAAAGTTAGAGATAACAAATCAAAATCAAAATAGTGAGGTCATTACAAAATCCTCCGCAACATGAAAAAATGTTGAAAAAGAGAAAAAAGAGATGATGACTGTCTCCCAAATTCAACTGGTGAACCATCACCCAAAAGTCGTTCCAAACTCAAAACAGAGTATGACGCAATTAACTGAGCTTAGGTCGGAGAACATCACGAAGAGCGGGTGGGTACAAATATACTTTGAGCCTTTATCCTTTGTTTCTTAAACCGTGAACCAGGCCACGTTACAACCCTTCAAAAGTCCTAATTGAAGCATGGGTTAGTTCGAAAGCATACTGTTACAAAAGGTATCCTGACTCCTGTAGGGCTTCGCTCTAAGTCTTGTGTTAACTTGTCTTATGAAAAGTTTTCTGCTAAAAACGCATTTTTCAAAACTTCAAAGACAAACAAAAACTTTGCATTATTCGAATATCACTGTCTGCATTTGGCTTTTTGTTTGACAGCGAAGAAATTCATACAGCGAATGTTCGGAGGAACGAAAACTCTCTCAGTAAGTCAAAATCACTTCAAGAGGATAACACTTCCATCAAATCTCCTATCGACAAGGGGCATGACATGTCACAAGTTCAGTTAACCTGGGGCAGTCTAGTCAAGATTTCAAGAAATCTCTCAATATGCAGAGTAATCTGATTTAAGACTCCTTCTTCACCACTTGGGGCATTCGAATGTCAAAAGTGTTCAACAAATCAACTACATTATTTCCAGACTCGATTCCTGTATCTAGCCAGGGCACGTCTGAAGAGTTGAAGATTCGATTCCTGTATCCAACCAGGGCATATCTGTCAACTATCACATTTCCAGACTCGATTCCTGTATCTAGCCAGGGCACGTCTGAAGAGTTCGAAGATTCGATTCCTGTATCCAGCCAGGGCATATCTATTGACAACTATTTCCAGATTTGACTCCTGTATCCAGCCAGGGCATATCTGTTGACCACATTTCCAGATTCGACTCCTGTATCCAGCCAGGGCATATCTGTTGACTACATTTCCAGACTCGATTCCTGTATCTAGCCAGGGCATGTCTGAAGAGTTCGAGGATTCGATTCTTGTATCCAGCCAGGGCATATCTGTTGACGACTATTTCCAGATTCGACTCCTGTATCCAGCCAGGGCATATCTGTTGACCACATTTCCAGACTCGATTCCTGTATCTAGCCAGGGCACGTCTGAAGAGTTTGAAGATTCGATTCCTGTATCCAGCCAGGGCATATCTATCAACTATCACCTTTCCAGATTCGATTCCTGTATCCAGCCAGGGCATGTCTGAAGAATTCCAGATCAACACCTGTAACAATCCAGGAAACATCTGTGAACGACCGATTGTAGACCAACACCTGTAATAAGCCAGGAATTTATCTACATCACCACTTGGGGCATTCGAATGTCAAAAGTGTTCAAAACCGATGCAGTTTTACACAAGCTCATCATCAGGAAGCCCTACACCGGTTCCTCTTCGAGACTTCTGAAACAAGTTTACGGATTCTTCCCAACAACGGATGTTAACCTATCACTTGTTCAGATTCTTCTTCAAGACTTCTGAAACAAGTTTACGGATTCTTCCCAACAACGGATGTTAATCTACCAACTTGTTCAGACTCTTCTCAACCTTCGAAATTAGTTTACGGACGCTTCCCAACAACGGATGCGGCTCCATTGCTGATTCAACTTCAAGAGTTCTGAAAATAGTTCACGGGTTCTCCAAGTAAACGGATGTCAACCTATCGCTTGTTCAGATTCTTCTCAAGCTAACAACCACGGGAGATCGCGCTCGCCAAAATTCTCCCTATCCCCAGCGGAGTTCATCAAAATTCCCCAGCAGTAACTTATCTTTGCAAATCCCCAGCCAGGGAATCCTCCGGAATTCAATTCCCCTCAGAGTTTAAGCTTCAGTATCCCCAGCGGAGCCAGACCATTGAACCTTCTCCCCACAGAGTTTTGGGAGGGCAAATCTTGAGTGCCCCAGTGAGATCACCAGAGTTACTTCCCATTAAGCCGAAGATTCTCAATCTGGCCTCCCCAGCATGAGTCTACTAGTTTGGAACTCCCCAGTAGAGGTCATCAGGAATTCTCTTCCCCAGCGACAGCCAAGGATTTATTTTCCCCGGCAGCAGTCAAGAGGCTTTTATCTTCAGCCATCTCGGATTCATGCATCCTCGGCAAGATTAGCTCATCAGCTTACATGCGCATCCATCACATTCATGTCGTAAATATTGATGTCACATACATTGCATCATGCATCATAACATTGCATACAACTAACCCTTTGCCTTTCAGGTAAGATCAGTCGACAGACAAAGATCATCTCCCGAGATTCATCCAGAAATAGTTCAGATGTGACCCAGACACGGCGACGTTCTGATACTTATTCCAGATTCATTCAGACGCATCATCAGGAAACCCTACACCGGTTCCTCTTCAACTTCAAGACTTCTGAAAACAGTTTACGGATTCTTCCCTACAACGGAGGTCAATCTACCGACTTGTGCAGACTCTTCTCAACTTCTGAAAACAGTTTACGGATTCTTCCCTACAACGGAGGTCAATCTACCGACTTGTGCAGACTCTTCTCAACTTCTGAAAACAAGTTACAGATTCTTCCCTACAACGGATGTCAATCTACCGACTTGTTCAGACTCTTCTCAACTTCTGAAAATAGTTTACGGATTCTTCCCAACAACGGATGTCAATCTACCAATTTGTTCAGACTCTTTACAATTTTTGAAAATAGTGTACGGACACGTCCCAACAACGGACGCTGCTCTATTGCTTATTCAATCTCAGATAGCTTACAGATTCTCCAGATATGGACGTCAATCTGTTGCTTGTTCAGACCCCGATTCAGAGATGTTCCAAAACATGGATGCCCTTCTGATACTTGTCCACTCACCATTGACCTACAGTTCAACATCACCATATGGCATCTATAAGCCCATCCTCCTACCAGCAGTCGCCGAATGGCATCTGTAAGCCCATTCTCAGATGGCATCTCTAAGCCCATCCCCCGACAAAATTCTCTCGCACCAGATGGCATCTTTAAGCCCATCACCAAATGGCATCTTTAAGCCCATCACCAAATGGCATCTTTAAGCCCATTCGCATCTACCATCACATCGCCGAGTGCAAATTTTCTGGGCACTGTAGTGTCCAATCTCCTTTTACCTTCGAGTCGCGAAAGGCAAACTTGCAAATCTAACTCTTCAGGTCAAAGAAGATTGAACAGGGGCAACTGTTGTACCCCAAAATTTGCCCTCGCATTTTTCCCCAAGAAATCTCAGCTTCAAGCCTTTCCTGATTTTTCAAAACTGGCTCAAGAATCGGACAAACGGACTTTTCTTGTCAGTCAAGCGAAATTAGGGTTTTTACTGATTTTCAGAGCTCCGGATTGTTTCATACAGTTGGCTTAGGGTTTTGGTTGATTTTGGCTCAATTTTGATCAGACGAATGTTATTTGGCATTTAATCAGGAATTAAGGTTTTACGGGCATATTCTCAGCAAAATTAAAATTCCACAGCACTTTGCAAGTTATTCCGAGATTCGGATTGAATTAGCGTTGTTTTGATTTAATCAGTAAAAGAGACAGTGGTTTGAATTCAGTTTGTTTGGGCCAGTCAAAAGATATGTGCAGTTTGGAATTACAGTGCTTGGCAAAGAATCAGTAAGAAAGGATTGCATCTGATCAATTTTTGTGTTCGACAGTGCGTTGCTTTGAATAATGGAGACGTCCAGTTCATTTATTTTGATCAGCAAGGTTTAGTTGATTATTTATGGTTTTAAAAATTAAATACTTGAAATTTAACTTTCATGTTATTTAATTTAAGGAATTATAAATAACAAGTAAATAAAGAAAAGGAACTGAAAAGAATTAAATGTCAATGGAATTTTTATTTCATATTTAATAGTTGTTACAATTGTTATTATTTGGATACGAGTATTTATTACAAAGTATTTAAAATAATAATAGTGTACAAAAATTAAATTGAAAATAAAAATTCTATCCTATTTCTAATTCTTCATTCTTCACTTCGCTCCGGTGCTCCATTTTTTATCTGCAAAAAGAAGAAGAAAAGTCAGAAAGCAGTTGAATAAAAAAGGGACAGATAAAATTTGCTCATCATTAGGGGCCACTGATTGGGAGCAGTTAACCCTCTCTGCAAATCACGGGATTTCTCCCGGTTCACAAAGAGGGAAGAATTTCATTTTTTATTCATGAATGCAAAATGTCAAATGCATAGAATCTCAAAATGCATAAAATCCAAAGTTCAAACTGTATAGTTCAAATCCAAGTCAAACTGAAAATCCAATTCCACTTTCTATCAAAAGCAAAAAGGCAATTTACTGTCAAAATACAAAATCTACCCAAGCTGTCAAAGAAAGATATGGAAGATATCACAAAGTGCCAAAGCTGTCAAAAAGGATTTGGAAAAGATATCAATAAAAGCACACAAAGCTGTCAAAAGAAAGAAAAAGATGCAGAGAAAAATGTGTTATGCAAGCAAGATCTCTAAATCATCATTTCCCAAAGGGCCCCTTCAGAACAAAAAGTACAGCAGAATCATATTATAATGTATTAACTGTACTACAGAGAGAGAAAAAGAGAGAAATGGAAGCAGGTTTCCAGGGTTCAGGGCTTAGGCAGGACAGGCAGTAAAGAGGAAGAAAAAAGATATAATACAAAGAGCAGAACTCTCACCAAAAAGGAGAACAAGACAGAAATATACAAACTACATAACCTGTTGCAAGCAAAAACCATAGATAGACATAATCTGATAAACCAAGTGCTGGCCAAAAAACATAAGCTATTACAAGCATTAACCTGCTCCAGCCCAGAAACCTGTCAAAAAGCCAAGCAAACATACAGAACATACAAACTACACAGCATAACTTGCCAAAACCTGCTACCAAGTTCAAACCCAAGGCCAAACCTCATAAAACCTGAAGCTCAACCTCAAAGAACCACCATACTGTCCAACAACATAACCTACTGCAAGCTTACCTGCTGTCAAAACCTCATCAACCTGCATTAACCTCAAGAACCTGTAAAACCTCAACATAACAATCTGCCTGAACCACAGTATAACCTCATCAACCTGCATTACCCTCAAGAAGTAAAACCTTCCATAACCAAACTCAAACCTGGCCTGATATTCAAAACCAGAAAACCATTGATCCAACAACAAATCTGCACAAGCCTATCTCACCTGAATCAAAACTAAACCCAAGTCCTTCAGAATCTTAGATTCATCATTAGGCAAAAAAGAGCATACATAAGAGGCATCTCAGAAGGCCATTCAAGGCAACACCAAGGCAGCAAATGTTCTAAAGCATTCAAAATCATTCAGAGGCAAGCATACACAAATCATAGGCAACAAGTACGAGCCCCTCAGAACTGTAAGTTCATCATGGGGGGAACAAATCACAATCATACAGCGTCAAGCACGTAAGCAGAAGCAACTCAGGGACAAAGAAGAAGCAACAAATTGAGGCAACGTGAGCAGTAGAGAAGAGGAAAGAGAGCCTCAGAATCAAGCTTCATCATAGGCATTCAAATACATAGCATCCAACATAAGCAACAAGCACGCAATAGAAAAGAAGAAGAAGAAAAGGGCAAATTCAAGGTAGGATTTCTCAGTACAAATCTATCATCATCAAAACCCTAGAAAATGGCAAAAGGATAAAAGTACCAAATTTTCCCAAGCAAGCTTCCAGCTCCATCACCGAACCTCCGCCATCGAACCTCCTACGCGCCTCCTCCATCTTCCTCCTCCCCTCTATCAAGGTAAGGCATCCCTCTTCTCATGCCTTTTCATCCTCATTAAAACAAACAAAAAGTTAAACACACAGTCAAAAGAAAGGCAGTAAACATTTATGTCTAAGAAAGATTCGAACCCTAGCGCGTTGAAAAGAGAGTACCTCTGTTTGTCACCATTTATGTGGGCTTGAAGAGAGAAGAAGAGGTGGAGATTGCTGATGGCTGAGGCGAAGGGTTTCAGTTTGGGCGAAGAAGCGAACGATCGGAGAAGACGAACATACGAACGGCGTCGTCCCAAACCCTAAGCTTTCGTTCTGAATGACATTCCCTAACCCTAAAACGCTGCTCCAGCAATCAGTGGGCTTGACCCGTTTCTAATGTTCACCTAAGCCCATTAGAATTTTAAACTTTTTTTTTTATAAACAAACATCATACTAACCTCTTTTCTTTATATCATATAAACACTCTTTTTTTATTATTACAAAATCACATAAATAATAAATACCTTTTCTATATCATATACTTAAAATTAAAAATGACTTTCTATTTTCTTTAATTAAAGATATATTTTGTACATAGTTGCATAATTAAATTTCTAAATACTTGATTAAAATACATTTGTACATATTATATATTTTTTTACCATATAGTTAAAATATCTTTTTTAAGTATATATTTGTATATAAAATAATAAAATACTTTTTTTATCATATACTTAAAATTGAAAACTTTTTTTATTAAAAATATACATTTGTACATAGACAATTAAAATATATTTGTATATAATAAACCATGATACATTTTTCTACATAATCTAATTAAAACTTGAACATACGATTTAATTAAAACATTTTTCTTTTATTGTACATATCTAAATACAAACCCAAGATTCACTAAAACATTTCTTTAGGTCAAAAACCCTAATCTCGCATTAATTTCATATTCCGCACCTGTAAATAATTACACACAATACATATACATCTCACACTTACACTTACACAAATACATTCACATTGCTCCTATACATTTGTTTATCTTATATTTGTATATTCGATATTTACATTTGATTGCGAATTCGATTTGGTTGTAACTTATTGGATACTATAAGTCTCATCCCCATTCATACACTTGTACCCCCTCTCCCGGATACTATTTTGTAATAGCGTAGATTTTACATTTCCGCAATTTACAGTTTTCCAATTATACCATGGTTAGACCTAGGGTTTGCATGTACATAAAATCAAACGCTAGATAACCTAATACAAGACAAATACATGTAATCAATACACAATCACACTTGCACCCTCTAGGGTAATCCCACATGTTGCCTTCCAAAATGGGCCATGCTTGCACGTCGAGTATCTTTGGCTAAACAAAATCAAATGATCATAAGTCCCTCGATGACGCTTTCGAATGTTGCCTAAACGGAATGATCATAGTCCCTTCAAAGCAAATTGCCAAAGACACTTGGCACCATTGCATTCATGGTCCATACGATGACCCGCGCCCGTCCCGAATAAACTTCCTAAACGCAAGATCGTCCACCAATTTCAATGGTGAAACGAAATTGTTAAAAAGGGTTAAAACATAACAAAAACTTTTGAGTACAATAGGGTAGACAAAACTCTTAGTTACTTGAGATCAATTTGCAAAAACACTTGCCTTCTTTTCAAAAACCACAATCCACAACACTTTCAAACAAACTCTCAAAAACATTTGAAACATCTTTTCGAAAAGATCCACACTTTTGTAAAACACTCAAATCACGAGTCAAATACATTAGTTGCCTAAGACAAGGCATCTTTTTCCAAAACATTTTCAAAAAGCACCCACACACACACCATTTTCAAAGCAATCAAAAAACAAGGCAAGTGATCTAAAAAACCAAGTAACTAAGAGCCCATGGATAACCATGGATGGAAAGGGTGCTAATACCTTCCTTTTTCATAATCTACCCCCCGAACCCACGAAATATCTCAAAAGGTTTTTGCTGTGCTTTTTTAACCTTTCCTTTAGGATAAAATAAAAAGTCGGTGGCGACTCTTGCTCAACCGCACAAGTGCGAATATGAACGCAAAACACTAGTCAGTTCTCCCACCGTATCACAGGGTGAAAGAATGAGTTTCGAGTGGGGCTTAGAAGCCATCATATTTTGACTTTCGATTGGGGCCTGGAGGCCAGCATGTTGTGCCTTTCGAATGCCTCTTTCATTTGGCCTGAAGGTTAGTATGGAAGCCAGAGGCTTCGTTTCTAACTTTTCTGTCTCCTGTTTCTTTCATTTGAGTTTGAACAGTAATATGGCCCAAGGCCATGCCAACATCACCTTAAGACTAGATTAATTCTTTAAAGCGTATTTAAATGTACCAAGAGCAAAATCCAAGAAGATTGTTAACCATGACACATATTAAGAGAGTGAATACAAAACAAAAAGAAGAAAATAGTATGTACATGTTTTAAATGAAAAAAGAAAACTTATTCACACGCTATGGTGGAAACGAAGGGTCAAAGGTTAAGAATGACTTACCTTGCTGGAGGCTGGAACGTGTGCTGGAACTTGGAGCGGTTGCTTTGAATGCCTCTGGATTCGAAGGAAAAGACCCAGGGTAGTCCTTCGACACTGGATTCGAAAGAGCAAAACAAGTGAAATATCCTTCTTTGCTGGATTCAAAGGAAGGAACAAGTGGGATGCTCCTTGAGTCGAAGGAAACTGGAATGTGTTGTTCTTCAGAATTGAAGGAAGTAACGATGATTATGTTTTTTTGTGATTTCACAAGTGTTGATGAACTTGAGAGTTTTTTGTTGTGTTTGAGAGAATTTGGGGGATTCGTTCCTCTGGTCCAAAGATCCTCTTCTCTCTTTTCTTTGTGCAAATGAACTCTCTATTTATAGAGAAAGGCTTTTGGGAAGCTTGGGGAGCAAAAATAATAAAATAAGGTTCAGCTGGAAAGTAAGTGTCCACTTGTTCCATAAAAGCAAAATGAATGGTTCAGATGGGTTGCTTCTTTCTGAAGGAAAACAGGCGCAAGGCTCAAGACAAACTTTTCTAAAAGGTAGTATTATGCTGTTAAGTGCAAGTGGTCTTAGACAACAAATGGGTAAAGGCCTATTTTCTTGCATAAACAATTAAGTATAGGGTGAGTCATAGGTTTGAGGCCTGAAAAGGGAAAACACATAGCCTATCCTATGGGTCTAAATGTTCAACTTGATCTTTTGAGTCGAATCCTCCATCTTTCTACACCTTTCGACCAGACTAGAACAACACAACATTCGTTTTCACCAGTTGTATGTCCTTCGAATGAACCAACTGTGTGTTCTTCGAATGGCCCTTTTTAGTTGAATATGCCATTCTGAGTTTTTTTGCTTTGAATAACTTAGGCCAAAACCTTCGACCAGACTCCAAAGTAAGAGAACAATTATTCCCCAACTATGGCAAGTCCTTCGAATGGACCACCAAGTTGTGTGTTATAATGCAGGACTATAGCGTATTGAAGGGTTTACAGATGGATTCGAAGGTGATATGAAGGCGCATTCGAATCATACATGAAGATGAATTTGAAAGTCACAGGAAGGTAGCCATTCATCCAATCAAAAACTTATGAATCCAAGGCAAACAGGTGAGGGGCGAATGGTGCAGTCGAATGACACTTTTCAGAAGGTTATTAACTTCTGAAATGAAGGAAGCTTTCAGAAGATTATTGACTTTTTGAATTGAAGAAAACCAAAAGGAGGCCTTTACTTCCTGAGTCGAAGGACATTCATGAGTCGAAGGACATTCCTGAGTCGAAGGACATTCCTGAGTCGAATGACACTATTTCAAAGGGAAACAAAAACTCAATTGAAGCTTGTATGAAGATCATTTCCTTCTGAATCGAAGGAGACCTATTTGAAGTCACATGCCCAGAAGAAAGAGGCATGTGTTTTACCCTAAAATTTTCCCTCTCATTTTATCAAGATTTCCCCTCACAAGACTCTTTGAACTCAAGACCAAGCTAGGGTTTGCTCTGCTCAAGACATCTCTTTACACTAATGACCTGAAATTAGGGTTTGAGTTTTCACAGGGATTTTTGGACTTCCAATGCTCAAATTGACTTTCATACTTCATGTTGGACTTATAAGATTGCCTCTACCAAGTTTCAAGCTTTGAATCAAATTTTTGCCCAGTCAATTGGACAATTGACCTAGAAATCAACTGTATTGGGGAAAAAGTCAACCGTGGACAATTTACAGTCAAACCTCATAATTTTTTATCCAAATCAAAATTATAGACTCATATGAACCATTTGATCAAGTTTGGACCACAACTCCTCAAGAAATTTGATCAGATCATCAAAAGGGTAAAATGGTCATTTTTAGGCATTTGACTGCAGAAGGGCAATTTCTGATTTTTTAACCTAGCCAATGGCAAATTGGGTTCAAGCATGGATTTAAGGACTCAATGGCATCATATTGACCTAATCACAAGGTTCAAAAGATCTCAAACACATTGGATTGACAGATGAATTTTCCAATCAACTGATGAAAAATCAACTATACACTTAAAAGTCAAACTTTGACTTTTTGGCCAAAATCAAGTGCCAAGGGTCATTTTTCATCAAGATGTGTCAAAACATGAAAATTTTTCATCAAGAAACCTAATTTTGCAAATTAGGGTTTAAGATTGAAAATTTTCATAACTTAGAATTTTTCTAAGTTATGAAATTTTCTTATTTTTTTCCCAAATTTGCCCAACTTTTTCACCATGATGAAATTGGATTCAAATAAAACTTCTAACATGAAAGTTGTAGTCCACCACAAAATCTACGACTTTTATTCACAAAGTTTTCCCAAAAGAAGCTTGGATCTTAAGTTATGATTTTTGGAACAAGGGTCCATGAAACTTTTAACTTAGTGAAATTTTGCCCTAGTTTAGGCAGGATTTTGACCTATCATCATGACAATTTTTCGCCTAGTTCCACTTGGAATATCAAAATGCATTTCAAAGATGGATTGTAGAGCATGTTACAAGCTTTCCAAAATGTTAAAGAACTCTCCAAAATCATTTATGGTTAGGGATAATCGAAGGTTTGAATTTGGAAAAAACTCACTTTGATCCATGGCATTTTCATGTTGACACAAGTTGCAAAATCTGTCCAACTTTGCTTGTACTTGAATACAGGTCTCTAAACCCTTCCACACTCAAAAATTGAATGCAAACTCATTGTTTTAAGGCATTATTCTTATCAATGGAAGTTTACATAAGGGTTTAATCTATTTTTGGCAAAAAGCTAACTATGCCATTTTGATAAAGGTGGCTTTATGTCAACTTGTTTCCCTTGAGCCTTGAACCAAGCCTTTTGCAGCATACCAACTCCACAAACTCAGAGCAAAGTACAACAATCTTGTGTATGCTTGAAGCTAGCCTGTACAGGCCTGCCCTTGTTCACTTCACACTTTTCTTAAAAAACAAGTCAACTTGCCAAAATCACACAACTCTTGTTTCTGTTAAAACCAAGTGTTGTAACCTTTCCAAACAACTTTTGCATATTTCCTTGAGCCAGAAGCACGAGCTATCCAACCCTAAAGCCTTCCAAAACATAAAAACACCATCTTCTTGCAAAATAGGGCAGCTTCTGCATTTTGATTTCCAAATCACAAACCACTCGTGTGTTTTGTCCCAAACCAGTTCCAATACATTCCATATAACCCACCTAAGCAATCCCAACCATTGGCCATTGGCTGTAACTCCATTTGCAAGCTTCACCATTTCTGATTTCAACTTGTGCAGGTTGACTTCTATAGGCTTATTCAAGCAAGCTCAAAGCAAACAAGGCATTGGGGAAGGTCAGAGGAAGTTCAGGCAAGCTCGCAAACATCTCAGGCCTCACTGAAAACCCCTGCATTGCCATATTAGAGTTCAACTGAAACAGGTATTTTCCAACTTTCTATCTCTCTATTTAGGAATCATTAGGCTTAGGTTTGTGAATAAAAAATGTAGTACTCATTTCCCTTAAGTTGTACATATGCATAGATTTCATTTAAGTTAAGTGTGTTGAGAGAATTTGATTGATGAACTTTCTAAAAAAGTTAGGTTAGAAATTAGGGCAAGAGAAATTCTCTCTGGTCTTTGAGAGTTAGATTAAGTTTTTTACATGGTTGGAATCGTGTGATTGTGCTCTATAACTTTCATGTTACAAGTTTTTGTTTTTAAGCACTGAAACAGGAGATACGAAGTTGTACACAGAAGGCGCGCATTTTTGTTTGAACGAAGGTTGAAGATGAAGTAGCTGGGTTGGGCCTGGCTATTTCTCACTTTTGGTGCCCCCCAGGTTGCTGATTGCACCTCCTCTGGCCCATTGCATTATTTTTTTATATTTTTTCTATTTCATTTACATTTCTGATTTTATTTTATTTTTTCTAAACATAAAAAATTACCAAAAACATTTTCATAAATTTTCCCATTTTATTTTGTATTTTTTATTATTTTTTCTAACATAAAAAAATAGTTTTCTTAAATAATATACTTTTATTTTTTCTAAATAAACTTGTAAATACTACAAAAAAATATTATACTTTTATTTTTATTATTTATATACTCAAATAATATTTTTTCTAATATATTTTTATTTTTTGACATTTGTATATATTTTTATTTTATTATACATAAACAAATATTATAATATATACATATTCTTAAACCAAAAGAATTAGGGTTTTTACCCTTAACAAAAAAATAACCTTTTATTTTCTTATTTTTTTAATACATTAAATATTTTATTTTTACATACATAAAAATAAACAAAGACATTTTTTACATATTTATAATATATTGCATATTTATTTAATTGTCTATTTAAATATTTGCTTATTTATTGTTTGATACAAAGAATTCAATTTGGATGTAATAGTTAATCTTAGGGTTTTATTTTCTTGCAAATACTCCCCATTCAAAATTGTATACCCCTCCCCATATGAATGTTGTAATAGCTTAGATTATTTTCACGCATTTATTGCTTTCAAATATGCCATGATAGAGATTAGGGTTTGTATGAAATATCCAAAATCAAAACAAATAGCTAGACCTAATACAAGACATAAAAGCATGTAAATTGACAACACAATGCACACATGCACCCCTAGGGTTTCATCCACTTGTTGCCTTTAAAATGGCCATGGTATACATGTTGAGTATCTTGGCAAAACAAAAGATCATAGTCCCTCGATGATGCTATCTTGGTTGCCTAAACAAAATGATCTAGTCCCTCAAAAATTTGCTAAAGATACTTAGCACAATTGCTATCATGGTCAATACGATGACCCGCGCCTGTCCCGTTTAACATCCAAACACAAGTTTGTTTACCAAATGCAATGGTAAAACAACAATGTGAAAGGTTTAAAAATGTGTGGGAAAGATCTTTGAGTAGATAGGGTAGACAACTCTTAGTTACTTGATCAAAACTTGCAAAACATCCTTGATAATTTCAAAAACACACAATTTCAAAATATTTTCCCAAAATAACTTTCAAACTTTCAAACATTGAAACATCTTTTCAAAAGACAACACACGTTTGTATATATTCAAACAAGAATCATTACAAAGGTTGCCACAACGATGGCCTCTTTTCAAAACATTTTTTCAAAACCACACACAAAGCATCATTTCAAACAATTGAAAAGCAAAAGCAAGTGAGCTAAACAAGTAAGTAAGAGCCCATGGATAACCATGGATGAAAAGGGTGCTTGCACCTTCCCTTTTCATAATCTACCCCCTGAACCCAAGAAAACGTCTCAAAGGTCTTTCCTGTGCTTTTTGACCTTTCCTTTGGATAAAATAAAAAGTCGATGGCGACTCTTGCTAAACCAAAACATTTGCGAACACAAACGCAAAACCTCAAGTCAGTTCTCCCACCGTATCACAGAACTGGCGACTCTGCTGGGGAATATTCTAAAAGTGGGGTTACCTTAGGGTTTAGATCACCTTTACATGCTTACCTTGTTTGCTTTACACTTGGCTCTATTGTTTGGGTTTGAAATCCTCTACCCGGATTTGGGAAACATTCATAGGTAAATAGCAATACGTTGTGGAAACTGTGCGGGGTATACCGACATGGTTGAAGCAATAGCTATATTAGTGCGACATATTTGTAGGTACCGGTAGCCTTTGAGTTAATCAAAGAGAATATGGGGCCACTGAGTGATGTCATGAAGCACTAATGGACTTTTAGAACCTTTACTTAACCATCTTGGCCTTATTAGGGGTAGTGAGATGACCGGCTTTGGTGCAGTCCGAAGTTGGTAGATACTCGATACTACACTCATTGAGGGTTGTTTTCTTGGAATATTTCGGTCGCCAGTAAAGTGGCTAAACTGAAACAATGAACACAGAAAATAATCCAGTGATATTGAGCTCCTTAGAACCCGGTTACTATAGGACAGGTTGAGCCAACTAACTTCAAGAGGGTACTTACCTATGAAACCCCATGCAAGCCTGAAACTAGGAACTTGTGTGATTTGCTTGTACATATACTTGTGCATACATCATGGACATCATAAAACATCATATGCATCCACTAACCATTTCAAGGGTTTGGATCTTCATCTTTGTTCCTGTTTTGTAGGTTATGGAATCACTCCGCAGGAAAACAATCCAGGTCAACCTTGTGAGAATTCCTCCTCTACTCAAGGAGCTTGCTTCCAAGATTCTAGATAATTCTCCCTTCACTGAAAGACATGGTAGACTTCTCAGCTTGGTCAACTCCAGCATTGAAGAAGACATGGTGACAGTTCTCTTCCAGTTCTTTGACCCCCTACACCACTGTTTCACATTTCCTGATTACCAACTAGTGCCTACTTTGGAGGAATTTCCTCAACTCCTGAGGATTCCTATTCTCCATCAACTACCCTACAACGGCACAGAAAGAGAACCAAAGCCTGAAGATGTTACTCAAGCCTTACACTTGCAACCATCTGATATCAAAGGTCATTGGGAAACCAGAAGTGATGTCAAGGGTTTCTTGGCAAAGTTTATGTTTGAAAAGGCACAAGACTGCTGGAATTCTCTAGATCTGCAAGCTTTTGAGGAGATTGTAGCACTTCTCATCTATGGGTTGGTCTTGTTCCCAAACCCTGATCAGCTTATAGATGTGAATGCTGTCAAGATTTTCCTTTCTCGCAACCCTGTGCCTACCTTGCTGGGAGATATCTTGCATGCTCTCCACACCCGTACTATGAGAAGAAGAGGAACTCTCATGTGTTGCATGCCATTGCTGTCGATGTGGTTTATTTCTCACCTCCCTAAGTCTATGTTGAAGAACAAAGAAGGTTTGGGTTGGTCCTACAGAATAATGTCACTTCCTCATACAGATATTCTATGGTGTACCCGGGCTATGGAAAACACCGCTGTTATTGACCACTATGGGGGATACCCTAATGTCCCATTGCTTGGAATCAGAGGAGGTATAACTTACAATCCTTGTCTAGCTTTACGACAAGTTGGTCGTGCTCGGAGAGATGGTCCCCATGAGTTACTTCTTGAGGACATTGTATTCGACTATAAGGAGGATGTTAAGGAGCACCTCCCGGAGGTTCATACGAGCTTGGGGCATGGTGAACAAATCTGGCCCCCAAGAGTTGGGACCAAAGACTTCCCTTCATATGCAGCCTTATCTCCAATGGGTCCGAGCTCGTGCCCAAAAGCTTGGGATGCCTTATGAGTCCGTATTACCAGTGATTGTGTAGCCCACTAACGAAGAAGGCATTCCTTACACGGTTCTTTATCCTTACATGCCCACTAATCCTGGGGAGCTGCAGAGGTCTTGGATTCAGCTGAAGAATAAGCGAGATACTTACCGGGAGCAGTTCCATGAACAAGAAAGGAAGGTTCTAAAGCTCACCAGGAAGCTCGAGGAGGAAAGAGTGATCAATGACTATATCAGCACAAAGAGGAAGCAACCATGGGACTTTTGATTTTGCTTTTTCTAGTTTTAGATTTGTTTTATTTACTTCTTTGTAACGCCTTAAAGGCATTGTTGAACCTTTCAAAGTTAAGCTAATAAAGTTTTGTTTATTTTTGGTTTACAAATTTAAATCTCCCAAAGTCTTTGAAATCATTACATGCGCATCCCATTATCATGCACATCATTTCAGGTACCCCTACAGGTTTCTCATCTTCTTCGTTGTTTATTTCAGCTGAAATGTCTTCCGATCAAGCCATCAAAGATCTTCAAGAGAAAAACACCCAGTTCCAACAGATGTTCATAAGTCTGGCTAAAGGGAAGGAGGATTTGAAGACCCTTCTTCTAAAAGAGAAGAAGAAGAAAGTTGGAATTCTGAACATGGGTAGAAGATTCGGAGAAAGGTTGAGACAACAAACTGATCTGACCTCCTCATCCAAGGACAGGGAGAACCAAGAAAGGGCAAAGGACCCTAGTCCTGCAATTTCTGACAACGATGCTGATTACAACAATGAGCAATATCCTCCTACTGAGGATAGGTACAAGCAGCTAGAAGACCGTCTGAGCGCTATGGAGATTCAGAAAATACCTGATTTGGATTTCGGAGAATTGGGACTGGTATCGGGAGTGGTCATCTCTCATAAGTTCAAAGCTCTGATTTTTGCCAAGTACGATGGAGTATCCTGCCCAAAGCTCCATCTCCACTCTTACGTCAGGAAAATCCAACCCCACACTGCTGATAGAAATTTTTGGGTGCATTTCTTTCAAGATAGCCTGTCAGGGACTCAGCTTGAATGGTTCTATCAGTTGGAAGGAGTCAGTGTCCGAAACTGGAAGATCTTGTTGTTTCTTTCTACAAGCAGTATCAGTATAATGCCAACCTTGCTCTCACTCGTACTCAGCTCCAGGGTATGTCCATGGGTGAAGGTGAAGGTTTTAAGGACTATGCTCAAAAGTGGAGAGACTTGGCTGGAAGAGTCCAACCCCCTTTGTCTGATAGGGAGTTGGTTGACATGTTTCTAGGGACGCTATCTGGTCCATTTTTCAATCACTTGATCGGAAGCTCGTCATCTGGTTTTACTGAGTTGATTTTGACTGGAGAAAGAGTAGAAGCTGGCATTCGAAGTGGTAAAATACAGAAGGATGCCTCTTCGAGTTCGGTGAAGAAACATTTCACTGGTAAGAAGGAAGCTAGTGCAGTCTATAGCCCAAGAGGCCAGAGCAGATTTGAACACTGTCAAACGGTAAATGTTGTAGTGATACCAAGACCCATAGTTGCTCCACAATGGAACAATCAACAAAGGATGGAAAGACCACAACGGCAGTTTACCCGCATCAATATGACTTTGGATGAAGTTCTACCTCATCTGTTAAAATCCAACTTGGCAACCGTGAGAGAGGCTCCCAAGAATCAGAACACTGCTTCTCCCAGAGACAATCCCAACGCGCGGTGCACCTACCATTCTGAGATTCCAGGCCATGATACAAACGATTGCTGGGCTATGAGAAACAAAGTGCAAGATTTTCTCGAAGCCAAAGAGATTGAGTTTGATGCTCCAGAAAAGCTGAATGTTATAACTGCTCCCATGCCTAAACATGGTCGTGGAGTGAATGTTATTGACACTAATTTGTTTGTGACCTCTGTTGAAGAAATTTCTACTCCTCTTATGATTGTTAAGAAGAATTTTCTATTGGCCGGTTTATTTCCAGGTTGTGGTGAAGGTTTCCACATGTGTTCGACTCTACCTTCCGCTTGTTGTTTGTTGAGGTCAGGTGTTCAGCGCCTGATGGATAATAAAGAAATTTTGTTTGAGAAGACTACGACTCATGTTGTTCCCAATGAAGATGTTGCCATTATAACCATTTCCGCCAATCCTTCCAAGGTTTCCTCGAGAAAACCTGTTAGGATTACACTTGTTCCAAGAATTTCTCCGCTAATAATCACTGTTCCTGGTCCCATCCCGTACACCTCAGACAAGGCTATCCCATGGCATTATGGTGCTGATGTATATTACCATTGTGTTAAGTAAGATCTGAAGACTGAAGAAGCTCATACTGATGTTAGCAATATTTTAGGGACTAGTAAAGTTACCCGAAGTGGAATGGTCTTCTCTCCTGAGATTTCCCCGAAGACTATCATCAAGCCTACTATTATTCCAACTGCTGCTCTAACCAGCACTCCTGACATTTCTCCTGTTCCTACCCCAGTTAGTACACCTGCAACTATTCTTATTCTTACTCCAGTTACCACCCCTGCTACCGGGCCATCTGGGACTCGGGGAAAAGAAATTATAGGTGAGCCTGCCCGGATGGAGGCACCCAAGCAAATCATCGTGGAAGCCTCTAAACAAGAAATAGAGGAAATACTGAAGATTATCAAGAAGAACGAATACAATGTAGTTGAGCAGCTGGGGCAAACCCCATCAAAGATCTCCATGTTGTCTCTGTTGTTGTGTTCTGAAGCCCATGCGAAGGCTTTGATTGCCTTTCTCAAGACTGCGCATGTGTCGCATGAAACTTCAGTTGATCAGTTCAAAGATTTCATGGCCAGCCTGACTGTTGACAATGGGTTGGGTTTCTCAGATGCGGATCTGACACCGAAGGGGAGGAATCATAATGATGCTCTGCATGTCTCGATCGAGTGCATGGGCACCACCATCGCCCATGTGTTGGTAGATACCGAGTCTTCGTTGAATGTTCTGCCAAAGAAAGCGTTAGACCGTTTGGATTGTGAGGGTTTGACTTTAAAGCCGAGTAACATTATGGTGAGGGCTTTTGATGGATCAAAAAGAATGGTGCACGGGGAGGTGGACATCCCTGTCAAAGTGGATTCTCAGACCTTTGGGTCCACCTTCTACGTAATGGATATCAGACCATCGTATTCTTGCTTGTTGGGTCGTCCTTGGATTCATAAGGCTGGGGCAGTTACTTCCACGCTCCATCAAATGATAAAGTACCCAGTGAAGGGAAAGATTGTCACGGTGCGAGGTGAAGAAGAGTATATGGTGAGTCATCTCAATTCCTTCCGCTACGTAGATATGGACGGGGAGTTCATAGAAACTCCTTGTCAGAATTTCGAAGAGGTCCCTCAGTTCTCGGCATCAACTAAAGTTACTACCAACAAACCTCCACTGAAGATGGCTTCTCTCAAGGATGTCAGGGTTGTAATTGAAGAAGATGGGTGTACCAATTGGGGTCAGCTCCCTGATTTCACTCACAAAACTGACAAATTTGGTTTGGGCTTTACTACAGGGGCTCAAAGGGCTGCTAGGCACGCACGGATTAGAAAACCTCCTATACACATCAGTAATCGGGGAGTTAATGAAATTGAGGACAGTGAAGAAGATTCAGACATCGACAGCTGGATCTACCCAACAACCAATGGTGGAATGAACAACTGGACGGCAAAGGACTTCATACCTGTTTCTTTTATTCCGCAGTAATTGACTTTTGTTTTAAGATTTGTAATAAACAGTTTGGAACTTTACGGCCCGATGCCTTGCCCAAGGCACCTTGGCTTTGCTTGTGAGGGCTTATTATTTGTCATTTCATATATCATTAATAAAGCATTGGACATTTCTTGCATACAAATTTTGCGCTCCTTGTTTTTCTTTTCTGTCTCTCACTTTATTAAAACAGATATTCTCTTACACACACTCACGTATCATAATGCAGATCCATATCCACTCTGGATCCCATTGATAACAACTTTGCTACTGCCAGTTATGACTTCAAAAATCCGATCAACCAAGCCGAGCACGAAGGTGAGGATGATTGTGAGGTGCCTGGAGAACTTGCTAGACTATTACAGCAGGAAGAAAGGGCCATACAGCCTCATGAAGAGCCAGTTGAGTCAGTGAATTTGGGTACAGAGGAAGACAGGAAAGAGGTTAAGATAGGTGCAAATTTGGAACTTAGCATCAAGCAGAGGTTGATACAGATGTTGCACGATTATGTTGAGATCTTTGCTTGGTCTTATGAAGACATGCCTAGTTTGGACACTGATATTGTGGTACACTGCCTGCCGACTAAAGAAGACTGCCCTCTGGTAAAGCAGAAGGTCCGCCGTATGCGCCCCGAAATGTCAGAGAAAATCAAGGCAGAGGTCATGAAACAGTTCGACACAGGATTCTTAGTTGTCACTTCTTATCCGCAGTGGGTCGCCAACATCGTTCTGGTACCTAAGAAGGATGGTAAGGTACGGATGTGTGTGGACTATAGAGACCTGGACAGGGCAAGCCCCAAGGATGACTTCTCACTTCCTCACATTGATGTTCTAGTCGACAACACCGCGCAGCATAAGATCTTCTCCTTCATGGATGGTTTCTCTGACTACAACCAGATCAACATGGCTCCTGAAGACATGGAGAAGACAACCTTCGTTACACAGTGGGGCACTTTCTGTTACAAGCTAATTCCTTTTGGGTTGAAGAATGCTGGAGCAACTTATCAGCGCGCCATGGTCGCTTTGTTCCATGATATGATTCACCACGAGATCGAGGTTTATGTTGATGACATGATAACCAGGTCCCAGACTGAGGAAGAGCACCTTGATCATCTCCAGAAACTGTTTGACAGGTTGAAGACGTACAAGCTGAGGTTAAACCCGAAAAGTGTACCTTCGGGGTAAGGTCTGGTAAGCTTTTGGGTTTCGTCGTCAGTGATAAGGGTATTCAGGTGGACCCCGTAAAGGTAAAAGTCATACAAGAGATGCCGTCTCCCTGCATGGAAAAATAAGTTAGAGGTTTCTTGGGATGTCTGAATTACATCGCCAGGTTCATTTCACATCTGACTTCTACTTGTGAGCCAATCTTCAAGCTGCTGAAGAAAGATCAAGTGGTAAGGTGGAATGATGAATGCCAAACCGCTTTCAAAAGAATCAAGGAATACCTTCAAGAACCACCAATTTTGATGCCTCTAGTTGAAGGAAGACCTTTGATATTATACTTGACGGTGCTAGACAATTCAATAGGGTGTGTGCTGGGACAGCATGACGAGTCTGGTCGAAAAAAGCATGTCATTTATTACCTTAGCAAAAAGTTTACCGACTGTGAGACTCGATACTCATTTCTCGAGAAAACTTGTTGCGCTTTGGCATGGGCTTCTCTCTGATTGGGACAGTATATGTTGACTCACACTACCTTGTTGATATCAAAGATGGATCTGATCAAGTATATTTTCGAGAAGCCCGCTCTCTCCGGAAGAATAGCAAGATGGAAGATGATCTTAACTGAGTACGACATCCAATACACATCCCAGAAAGCAATTAAGGGGAGTGTGTTGGCAGATCATTTGGCGCATCAGGCCGTGGATGACTACCAGTCCATGAATTTCGAGTTCCCAGATGAGAACATCATGTTGGTAATTGACTGTGAAGAACCTGGACCGGATGAAGGACCCAAGGAGGGATCCCGATGGTCTATGTATTTTTATGGAGCCTCAAACGCATTGGGTAATGGAATTGGTGATGTAATCATGTCTCCTGAAGGCTGTCATACTCCGTTCACCGCTCGATTATGTTTTAATTGCACCAACAATATGGCAGAGTATGAAGCATGTATCATGGGTCTTCGAGCTGCTATCGACCTAAGGATTAAATTTTTGAGTGTATTCGGAGGTTCCGCTCTGGTAAAAGTTAAATCAAAGGCGAGTGGGCTACGAACCACCCGAATCTTATTCCTTACAAAGAGTATGTGCTGACATTGCTCCCCCACTTTGAGGAGATAACATTTGCACACTTCCCAAGAGAGGAGAATCAGTTGGCGGATGCGCTAGCTACTATGTCTTTTATGTTCAAGGTCAGGTGGGACAATGAAGCTCCCCAGATTACCATTGAGAGGTTGGACGAACCCGCACATTGTTGTGACAATGAGACCGAAGAAGTGGCAGATAAACCCTGGTTCCATGAGGTAAAGAAGTATCTTGAGGCTCAAGAATACCCCGAGGGGGCATTTGTTAATGACAAGAAGTTTCTGAGAAGGTTCGCTGTGAAGTTCTTCATCAGTAATGGAATTCTCTATAAGCGTAACCATGATTCAACCTTACTGCGGTGTGTAGACAAGAGCGAGGCAGAAAGAATCATGGTAGAGTTACATGAAGGTACCTTCGGAACTCATTCCAGTGGACATACCATGGCGAAGAAAATCCTACGGGCAAGGTATTACTGGTTCACTATGGAGGTTGATTATTATCAGCACTCTCAAACCTGTCACAAGTGCCAAGTCTATGCTGATAAGGTGCATGTACCTCCAGTTCCCCTGAATGTTTTGACAGCTCCTTGGCCCTTTTCAATGTGGGCCATCGATATAATCGGCGAGATCAGACCTACTGCGTCTAACGGGCATCATTTCATTCTGGTGGCTATTGATTATTTCACGAAGTGGGTTGAGGAAGCTTCCTTTGCTATAGTAACCAAGAACGTCGTGGCGCGGTTTATCCGACACAATCTGATCTGTCG
Source organism: Vicia faba (assembly GCA_948472305.1). Taxonomy (NCBI): domain Eukaryota; kingdom Viridiplantae; phylum Streptophyta; class Magnoliopsida; order Fabales; family Fabaceae; genus Vicia; species Vicia faba. The sequence goes on from OX451738.1 coordinate 1,478,843,641, forward strand.
ATATGGTGTACCAGAGAGGATTATTACTGACAATGGTACAAATCTCAACAATACGATGATCACCAAGCTCTGCAAATAGTTCAAGATTCAGCATCATAACTCTTCTCCCTACCGGCCGAAGATGAATGGGGTTGTTGAAGCGGCTAACAAGAATATCAAGAAGATTGTGCAGAAGATAACAGTGGCATACAAAGACTGACACGAGATGTTACCATTCGCTCTTCATGGGTACCGTACCTCATCACGGACATCGACAGGGGCAACACCTTACTCTTTTGTGTATGGCATGGAGGCAGTCCTACCCATCTAAGTTTAGATACCCTCTCTCAGGATTATGAAGGATGCGGGTTTGAACAAAGACAACTGGATCCAAACCCGACTTGATCAGCTGAATCTAATCGATGAAAAGAGACTTACTGCTATTTGTCATGGTCAGACGTATCAAAAGCGAATGATCAAGGCTTTTAATAAGAAAGTTAGACGTTAAGAATATCAAGTCGGGGATCTAGTGATCAAACGCATCATACTGCCGCAAGGTGATCCCAGGGATAAATGGACCCCCACATACGAAGGGCCATTTGTGGTTAAGAACATTTTCTCGGGAGGATCTATGATTCTAACCGCCATGGGCGGTGAAGACCTTCATCACCCCGTCAATGCAGGCATAGTGAAAAGATACTACGCATAATTAAAGACCCGCTAGGTTGACTGGCCTAGGCAAAAATAAGGGCTTCCCGGCGAACCAAAAGGGTTCGAGCAAAAGTAAGGGATGAAAATAAAATAAAAATTGTACACCCGGCAAGTCGAAAACCTGAAAAGGTGACTTGGGCAAAAAAGGGTATCCCGGTGGACTGAAAACCCGAAAGGGCGGTCCAGGAAAAAATTAGGGATTAAAGTGTAACACTATGTCTCATTAGATCATCTCGCAACCAGACTTCGGTATCAACTATCAAGCTCAAACGGCGCCAATCAATCTGATCCACCTTCGACCAAGCAGCAAAGTGATGAGACGCTTGGAGATATAAAGGCAATAGCAGAGTTGAAACCCGATGGGATCATTCCACATAGCTATTTTTCTTTCTTTTACACAAATTGTAATCTTTATCTTTCGGCGGTGTTCTCTTACTAGAGCGTCAGCTTCTTTGTACAAAACGCCTATTATAGGCCAACTTCAAAAATCAATACAATTCATTTTCACAAGAAATTCCAAATTGTTTTTCTTTTTCTGTTTTGTTTTGCAAGAACGTCCAATGATTCATTTTTGATATATGCATTTGAAAAAAATTGTTGCTCATAAATATTTACATGAGAAACAAAAGACGATTACTCGTAATTCCCGGAACAGGGAAAACAAGAAATACCCAAGCCTTACAGTTACTCTGCCCATCAGGTACCGGGATAGAGACAGCTTGAGAACATGAGCAGTGATACATACACTCCCCACAGAGTAAAAAGTATCTAAAGACAGATGACAGCTTCCCCGAGCAGGATATAACTCTCCCTTACTGAAGTTCATAATCGCGAGTGAGTCGGTAAATTTTTCCCCAAGCAGGGTTTATTTCTCTCACAAGCAGAAATTTAATCTCCAGCAAAATTCATTATCACCAGTAACGGAAATTCATCCCCAACTAAGTTTATTTCTCCAAATCAGCAGATTTATCAATAGAGTATCTCCTCTCCAACAGAGTTATTCCCCGCAGAGTTATCCTCAGACATGGTCTCCTCGGCAGAATCTCCGTAAACAAGGGGCAAATCCCGAGCATAGTCATTGTTGTTCACCATCCCTAACAGAAGCAGAGGAACTATGGTTTGTTACAGCGGTCAAAAATACCATTTCTCACACTCTCCAAACAACAGTCAGGGATTTATTTTCCCGGACTCAGATTATTATGACAGCATTTCATGTTCATACATCATGACATGTGCATACATCACATATAATATAGTCTTATTTATTTTGAGAACGTCATTATACAATGCATCTCATGCATCGCACATAACTAACTATGTATTTCTTTCAAGAAAGACATTATTATCAACAATTCCCAGCAAGCCCATGATCAACACTCGAAGCTAAACAGAGTAATCATCGGCGCGACAAGAACAACCTTACCCAGGTTCCCTCTGCAGTTTTATCCAAACTCATCCCAAAGTAGCCTTATTATCCAGGCTTTCATATCGAAGTAACCCTACTATCCAGGTTCCTTCTCACAACCCTACTATCCCGGCTTTCATATCCAAGTAACCCTACTATCCAGGTTCCTTCTCATAGCCCTACTATCCAGGCTTTCATATCAAAGTAACCCTACTATCCTGGTTCCTTCTCACATCCCTACTATCCAGGCTTTCATGTCGAAGCAATCCTACTATCCAGGTTCCTTCTCAAGCCCTACTATCCAGGCTTTCGTCTTGAAGTAACCCTACTATCCAAGTTGCTTCTCACAGCCCTACTATCCAGGCTTTCATGTTGAAGTAGCCCTACTATCCAGGCTTTCATCTCGAAGTAACCATACTGTCCAGGTTCATTCTCATAGCCTTACTATCCAGGATTTCATGTCGAAGCAGCCCTACTATCCAGGCTTTCATGTCGAAGCAACCCTACTATCCAGGTTCCTTCTCACAACCCTACTATCCCGGCTTTCATATTGAAGTGACCTTACTATCCAGGTTCCTTCTTACAGTCCTACTATCCCGGCTTTCATTTCGAAGTAATCTTAATATCCAGGTTCCTTCTCACAACCCTACTATCCCGGCTTTCATTTCTAAGTAACCCTACTATCCAGGTTCCTTCTCATAACCTTACTATCCTGGTTCTTCCTCTCTTATCCCCATACATCAGTCCACAACACTGTAAGACTGGGACCCGATCAAACACAATTGGTTTCACATTTCCCCAAAAAGTCGCGGTGCAATATATACCCCGACCAGACACACAGTTCACTTCTGCTTCCTAAACCAGAATTATTCCCTAGTAGAGCAACGGACAACTGAAGCTCCTAAAACTCTATTTCTCTCAAGACAAAGACCAGCATCCCCCAGCGAAGTATTCCTCAATAACAGGTATACGGGTTCTCACAAAGGAACCTCTTATGCGATCGATATCTCTTCGGGTGGAATCTTAAAGCCCATCTCCGACAATCTCTAGCAACTTCCAAATGGCATCTATAAACCCATTCTCGATATCATAAATCAAGTATCACTTCATGCGAGTGCAAATTTCTGGGCACTCTAGTGTTCAATCATCTTCCACCTTCAGATCACGAAAGGCAGACGAGCCAATCTACATCCTCATGTGTAAGAAGATTGACCAGGGGCAGCTGTTGTACCCCAAAATTTGCCCTCCCATATTTCTCAACACATGACAAGTGAGGTCCTCAAAATTGCTCAAGGAAGTTCAAAAGTTGACCAGGCAAACTCTCTCCTAAGGCAGTATACCTCAAATTAGGGTTTCATTTTTCATCAAGATGCTTGAGTCCAAGGGATCCCAAATGCCTTCCATTGTCCTAATATGTTCCCAATATCATCCATGTCAAGTTTCAAGCCTTGCAGAAGAAGTTTGCTCAGTCAATTGCTCAAAGGCTTGGAAATCGACTGTGCTAGATCAAAAGTCAATTGTGGCCCACATACAGTCAAACTTCAAGATTTTTGGTCAACATCCTCATTTTGAAGTAACATTCATCATTTTATCAAGGGTTGATCATGATTCATCAAGGATTGCTCACAATTCATCAAAACCCAAAAGTTGCTAAATTATGGTTTTGCAGGAAAAGTCAACTCAACTTTGACCAAGCATATATTTCTCATGCTTCATCATAAATGACCCATCCAAAGCTCATTTTGAAGGGGATTAAATTATCTAAAATTCATCTTCATCCCCCAAGTTTAAAATATTCACTCACCGAAAGATGTGAATTTTGACATTATAGGTTATTTTGGAAAGTCAACAAAAACACCTTTTGGGTCAAAGCTTCATACATGAATATGGAAGACTCAATTGAGATGAGACCAAAAGGGTTGCTTAGAGGACATCCTAATATTTCTAAAAAGTCCAAGAACACCTCTCTAGGGTCAAAATTGAGAGAGTTATTCATTGGCCAAGTTGACCTTTTTTGTAAAATTGCCAAAAGTCAAATGTGCTCAAATTTGCATTTTTTGCTAAACGGGCCCAACTTTTTATGCTTGCCTTCAATGATAACATAGTCCACGACCTATGGGACCCTCCATGCTTTACTTATTTATTTATTTAATTTATTTTGATTTTTATTCATTTAAAATTCAAATAAAATCAAATAAATCTTAATAAATCATATAATGTGTTTTAGGGATGATTTTTGCATTGAAGGAAGATCTTATGTGCTGTCAAATGAGAACCAATTCGTGCAAGGCTGATTTGAGTAGAAAATGATTGAATTGAAGCAAATTTGGAAAGATATCATATGCCATGAAATACCAAATCAAATCTTCATAATGGGCAAGATTGAATTCGTTTTTGTTGACCTAATAGGTTGCAATACATATACAATAGGGATCCAGGGCAGTAGGAGAGGTTGAGCAATCGTGAAAGAGGCAGAACCAATTGAAAAATTTCAAAGAAAAAGTGCATATCAAATTCCAAGTTGCAGGTCATCTCAAGCCATCCTAACCATACCAATCAATTGTTGGACGCCTCAGGAACGTGTTCCAATCCCTAGCAAGCCTTCCCATGTCCTGAAATGCGTTGTAGCAGTCACACGGTTAGCTTAAAAACTCGTTTTCATTTTTATTGATTTATGCATCATTTTCACGTTTTGATTGCATATTCTTGTTCCTTATTGAGTTTGCAAGCTAATCACTATATTCAATTGCATTTTTTATGACTATATGTGAATTTGCCATAGCTAGGGTTTTGCGTTCTTGTTTAGGGATTTGTAGGATAGGATAAATTGGGTCTGGATTTTGGTGTCATGATACTCGTGAGGATGAGATGAGTTGATTGGCACCTTTGGATTTCATTTATATTGCGTGTAGAGAATTTTTATGATGAACAGGTTTGTAAATAAAAATACAAAAATAGGTTTTAGAATAAATTAATTTATTTTTCTTAATTTAAAATCAATTAGAATTAGGATTTTATTTTTAATAACAAAACAAAACAAAAACATTTTTTAATCAATCGCAAATAGTTTTAGTCGAGGGTCACAACCCTAATCGCTTTGCATTTAATTCATCGCGCGCGTGTTATTGATTTTTGCCAATATTTTTGTAATCGTTCATGGTTTGTAATAGTTTAATCTAGGACTTTTTACTTATCGCTTTTCCCCGGGTTTTGGCTGTGTAATTAATCCCTCTCCCTGAAGCCTTGTAATAGCGTAGATTTACTTTCTCGCATTTTAATTCCCGCAAATATTTGACTGTTTAGATGTATGTTAATAGGATTGTATGACAAGAATGCATGACAAATTAATACAATTAGAAAACCCTAATGTGCAAAGATAAATAACTGAAAACAAATCACTCGCACATATCACTCTTAGGGTATACTCTCACTTCGGTTGCCTTCGGTAAACGATCATTAAGTATAGGGTGTCTTAGTGGTTACCCTCCTACCTAACAAAGATCAAATGTCCCATTTGAATGTTGCCTCGAAAATGTTGCCTCGAATATGATCTTGAGACTCTAGGGTTATTACTAAGGTGTCCTAACGTTGCTTTAGTGATCGTACGTCCCTTTCGAATTGACCCTTACAACTCCAACAACGATGCTACCTATTTCTCAATGGTAGGATAGCGTTGTCTAAAGGAAACAAGAATAGAAACGATCTTTTTTCGAGTAGGTAGATTCTAGTAGGTACTTTCTCAAATCAAAGCTTTTCACACTCATACTTTTCAAAACAATTTTCAAAACAACTTTGTCACACCTTTGAGGACTGATACAAAGGTTATTACGGAGTCAAACTTTTCAAAAACAAAGCACATGCACAAGCAATTTTAAAAAATATGAGCAAGTACCTAAGAGCACATGGAAAAACATGGATAAAAAGGGTGCTAACACCTTCCCTTTCTATAATCTACCCCCCGTACCCAGAATATCTCGAAAAAGGATTTATTTTCTGTACTTTTTTCCTTTCTGATTGGATGAAATAAAATTCGGTGGCGACTCTTGCTTACCGCGACATTTTGCAAACACAAAATGCAAAACGCAAACCAGCATTCAAACAGTCGGTTCTGCCACCGTATCACACAAGGCATATCTATGGGTGCTGGTGAAGGTTTCAAAACCTACGCTCAAAAATGGCAGGATCTCGCGGGAAGAGTCAAACCCCCTCTATCTAACAGAGAATTGGTGGATATGTTCTTAGGCACGCTATCTGGTCCATTCTTCAACCACCTGATTGGGAGCTCCTCAGCTGGGTTTACTGAACTAATCATGACTGATGAACAAGTAGAAGTCGGTATAAAAAGTGGCAAAATTCAAAGAGATGTATCCTCAAGCACGATGAAGAAACCCTTTACCGAAAAGAAGGAAGCCAGTGTTGCATACGACCATAGGAATCAAAAAAATTTGAACGTCGCCTGACGGTAGGGGCTGTTATAATTTCTAATCCTACACCAAATCAACAGAGAAATTATCAACACAGGTTAAAGGCGCCCATGAGACGATTCACCCGAATCAACATGACCTTGTCCCAGGTTCTGTCACATCTTTTGAAGTCCAATCTGGTGACCCTAAAGGAAGCTCCCAAGAACCCAAATACAACTTCTCCTTGCTATAACCTAAATGCTCGATGTGCCTATCATTCTGAAAGCTCGGGGCATGATACAAACTATTGTTGGGCCTTGAAGAATAAGATACAAGATCTTATCGAGGCGAAAGAGATTGAGTTTGATCCCCCAGAAACACCTAATGTGATAATAGCGCCAATGCCCAAACACGGCCAAGGTGTCAATGCTGTTGATGATAAGTGTTTTGTTTCCTCCGTGAATGATTTAACTACTCCTCTTTTGACCATTAAACATAATCTATTCAGAGACGGTCTTTTCCCAGGTTGTGATGAAAATTGTCACTTATGCATGTCTCTACCCAATGGTTGTTTGTTACTAAAGATAGGCGTCCAGCGTTTGATGGCTAACAAAGAAATCATGTTTGAAAAAGTCCCTCTCATCAGAAATTCCTGTGAAGATGTCTCAATAATCACCATTTTCGACAATCCTCACAGGGTCTCCACCCAAAGACCTGTTAGGATTACATGTGTTCCAAGGTATGCTCCCCTAATCATCACCATGCCAAGGCCAATACCATATTCTTCGGATAAAGTTGTTCCCTGGAACTATGGGGATGACGTATATTACTACCGCGTCAAGCAAGATTTGTTGGTTGTCCGAGACAAAATTGAGAAAGACACTGATCCCGACGTCGTCAATATTGTAGGGACCAGTAAGATAACAAGAAGTGGAATAATCTTCTCACCCTAGATCTCTCTAAAGACCATTTCTACTCCTGTAATTATTCCCGCTATCGTTCCTACCAGCATTCCCAGTGATACTCCTGTTGACAATCCTACTGTTATCTCTGCTGCCAAGACAAGGGGCAAGGAGGTATTATTTGAGCCTGTCCAGACGAAGGCGCATTCAGAGGATATTCCTGAAGCTTCTAGAAAAGAGATGGAGGATATACTAAAAATAATCAAGAAAAGTGACTACAACATCGTGGAACAATTGGGGCAAACCCACTCGAAAATATCAATGTTGGCCTTACTTTTGTGTTTAGAGGCCCATGCCAAAGCCTTGGTAAAGTTTCTAAAGACCGCCCACATGCCCCAAGAGACTTCCATTGACCAATTTGAGAATTGTGTGGCCAGTCTAACTGTTGTTAACATATTGGGCTTTTTGACACCGACTAGACTCCCAAAGGAAGGAAACACAACGATGCCTTGCACGTCTCCATTGAGTGCAGGGGCACTATGCTAGCCCATGTTCTGGTGGATACGGGCTCATCGCTGAATGTCTTTCCCAAAAATGCTCTTGATCGGCTGGATTGCGAGGGACTCACTTTAAAGCCTAGCAACATTATGGTGAGAGCCTTTGATGGTTCTAAGAGGACAGTGCACGGAGAAGTTAACATCCCTATAAAAGTTGGAACTCAGACTTTTGATTCAACTTTCTATGTGATGGATATCCGCCCTTCCTATTTCTGTCTATTGGGACGACCCTGGATTCATGAAGCCGGTGTCATCACTTCTACTTTACATTAGATGTTGAAGTACCCGATTAAAAGAAAAATCATCACTGTCCATGGGGAGGAGGAATATATGGTCAGCCACCTAAACTCTTTCAGGTACATGGAAATGGATGGTGAGTTCATCAAAACTTCGTGTCAGCATTTTGAGGAGGTTCCATAAACAGTTACAGCAGCCAAGACTACTACCCAGAATCCAAAGGCTACCAGATCGCCATTGAAAATGTCCACTTTGAAGGATGCTAGAGCAGTGATTAAAGAAGGTAGATGCACTATCTGGGGTCAACTTCTGGATATTCCCTACAAATCCAACAAATTTGGTTTGGGTTTTACGTCGGAGGCACAAAGAGTTGTTCGACGAACTCGCACCAGGGGGGCACCTTTACGTATCAGCAATCAGGGAGTCAACACAGTGGAAGACAATGATGGAAGTTGTGATATGGACGAGTGGATATTTCCAACCATCAGGGAGGACTCAACAATTAGGAAGCCAGAGAATTTTTCCCTATTACTTTTCTTCAAGAGTAATTGCCTTTCAATTTTTGTCAGATTTGTAATGATTAAACAATTTAGACTTTAAAAACTTGTGTCTTACCCGAGGCACAAAGGTCCATTTGTGAGGTGTTGTACCCCAAAATTTTCCCTCTCATTTTACTCAAAACATACTCCTAGAGGTCCTCAATTTGCTCAAGGTTGCCCAAGAATTGACCAGACAAACTCTCTCCTAAGGTAATGTATCTTAAACTAGGGTTTCCATTTCCATCAAGATGGGGGGAATACAAAGACTTCATATGCTCTACAAGGTCCTAATATGTTCTAAATACCCTCCATGTCAAATTTCAAGCCTTGCACGAGAAGTTTGCTCAGTCAACTGCTCAGATGCTTGAGAATCGACTGTATTAGGTCAAAAGTCAATTGTGGCCCACATACAGTAAAACTTCAAGATTTTTGGTAAAGATCAACATTTTTAAGTTATATCCATAATTTGATCAAGGTTTGATCATGATTCCTCAAGGAATGCCCTAAATTCCCCAAAACCCAAAAGTTGCTAAATTAGGGTTTCTAAGAAAAAGTCAACCAAACTTTGACCAAGCATAACTTCCACATACTTTATCATAAATTTTCCATCCAAGGCTCATTTTGAAGAGGATGCAATTCCCTACAATTCATCTGCATCCCTCAAGTCCAAAATATGCACTCACAAAAAGATATGAATTTCCATATTATAGGTCCTTTTGAAAAGTCAACAAAAACACTTTTTGGGTCAAAGCTTCTTACAAGAACATGGAAGACCCAATTGAGATGAGACCAAAAGGGTTATTTAAGTAACATCCTAAGATTTCTAAAAAGTCCAAGAACACCTCTCTAGGTTTAAAATTGGAAGAGAAATGCCATATTAAAGTTGACCCTTTTTGCAAAATTGTCAAAAGTCAAATGTGCTCAAAAATGCATTTTTTGCCAAATGGGCCTAACTTTTTATGCTTGCACCTCACTCCTAACATGGTCCACGACCCAAATATTCACTCACATGTTATTTGCTTCATTATTTATTTTATTTTTATTTTTTATTAATTAAAAATTGAATTAAATCAAATAAATGGTAAATAATAGCAAAGATTTGTTTTGGTTGGATTTTTAGACTAAATCACAATCTCATTATGCTGGCATATTAGAATCAAATTGAATCAAGGTTAATTGGAACAAGAATGGAATGAATAGGCCAAATTTGGAAATATTTCATACCACATGAAAACCAAATCAAATCTTCAAAAATTGCAAAGATGCTAGCTGTTTTTATAACCCTAATTCACTTAGGGATATATAATGAACAAGTCCATGCACAAAAACAAGGATTAGCAGTGGTGGAAAGCACAATACAAAACTCAAAATTTTGGCAAAAAGTGGTGATCTGATCTCTACCCTAGAGGACAATTCAAGGCCTTCCAACATTCCTAAGCAATTCCTGGACCTTCCCAGAAGCTAACCCAATCGATTGCATGTCCTTTCACGCCCAGAAACGCTCGCGACATCTCATACGGTTTTCTTGTTTTCTTCAAATCGATTACAACCATTCTTGCATCATTAGCATGATTTAATGATATATTTGTAATCATTGATGTATTTCTAACATGTCTGGATTGTTTAATTGGATTTTTGAGGCTTATACGTGTGACTGCCATGGCTAGGGTTTGAGGTCACAGTTTGGGGTTTCTTGATACAAGTAAAATTGGCCTACATAAAGGGTACCATCGTACTCGTGAGGTTAAAACAATTTGATTGGTGTATCCATAATTCATTTATCATGCTTGTGCTAGATTTTGGAAATTTGCAGGGTTTTAGTTACAGACGTTTGTCGGTAGGTATAAGTAACTTACCTAAAGCGACGGACAAGCGAAGAAGAAGATAACGTGGCAGCCAACCATTGGACGATTCAAACCAGCGTGCATTTTTTTGTTTTTTTGTCTTATCCAGTTTGTTTGATATATTATTGATTATTGTTATTATGTTAACAATTAAAACATGTAGCCCGGTTGGTGGAGAGCGCGTTATATGAGTAGGAGGACCTGGGTTCGATCCTAGGTCCCAGCATTTTCCCTATTTTCTTAATGTTTAACTGCAGATCCGGTGTTCCACGCATCCAGGCGCCTACCATACATCCATTAATTCAGCCACTTGATTCATCATCAAATCCAATCCAACGTCCCAGGCAGCAAAGTCCATGGTACACCCTCCAAGGGGGCTACACAAGATCCACACGAGGCTGGGCTTAGTCACTAATGGGCCTGAATAATTCAGATATACACCCCCCTCCAATTGCTTAAACAGGCCCATTTTTCTCTTTTTTTATTTATTATTCTTATTTCTTCTTAATTATTCCCTAATTATATTTCTTTCAAAATAACATCAAAATTATTTTTATTTAATCAAAATCACAAAAAACACCAAAAAATCATTTTTTTCATAAAAATATTTGTTTTCTTTAATTAATTAATATAATTAAAAAATTAGGTTAATTAAACTCCTTTTTATAATTAAAATCAATTAGAAATTAGGATTTTATTTTTGTAAATAATTAATTTTTTCTTCCAAAAATAACTTAAATATTTTTTCCTCAAATAGATTTTAGGTTTTCTAATCGTCCTCGCATTTAATTTGTCGCGCGTTTTAATTACCTTTTTTAATTATTTTTGTAATTGCTCCGAGGTTGTAATAGCTTTAATTAGGTTTTAATTCCTGTGATACAGTGACAGAACCGACTGTTTAATACTGGTTTGCATTTTTTGTTCGCAAAATGTCGCGGTAAGCAAGAGTCGCCACCAACTTTTATTTTATCCAATCAGAAAAAGGAAAAAGAACAGAAAAAAACTTTTTCAAGATGTTTCTGAGTACGGGGGGCAGATTATAGAAAGGGAAGGTGTTAGCACCCTTTTCATCCATGGTTTTCCATGGGCTCTTAGGTACTTGCTCATTTTGAAATTTCTTGTGTGTGCTTTGCTTTGAAAAGTTTTTTGTTACTTCGTTTTAACCCATGTTTCTGTCCTCAAGAGTGTTATGGAGTGTTTTGAAAACTTTAGTTTGAAAAGTTTGTTTGAAAGTGTATGGTGTAAAAGATTTGTTGTTTTGAGCAAGTACCTAACAGTTATCTACCTACTCGAAAAAAGGCGTTATTTTCCTCCTATCCTTTAGACCGTGTTATTCTACTATTAGTGAGTAGGTAACCCTAGTCGTTGGATGTTTGAGGGACTATCGAAAGGAACGTAATGGTCATTGAAGGCAACATGTAAGGATACCTTAGCAGTTCGAAGGGACTGTCATCATATATTCGTAGGCAACATCGAGGGACAAGATCATTTCTTGTAGGCAACTCGAGGGACGTTAAGGGACTATGATCTTTATGATGACTTTAACCGGGGTTTTTGCTAAGATACCCCTACGTTCGAGGGACACGACCATTATTTTCCGAGGCAACCAAGTGGGGAGTACCCTAGGGGTGCAAGTGTGCAATAGTGTGTTTTTTTCAGTTATATTTATCTTGCAATTAGGGTTTTCTACCGTATTAATTTTCAGTTTGTCTTTTCATACAATCCTATTAACATACATCTAAGTTGTCTATAGTTTGCAGAATTAAAAGCAAGAAAGTTTAAAGTCCTAGCTATTACAAGGCTCTTGCAGATACATAATTATTTTGGACTGAAAATAAAAATGCAAAATTTAAACCCTAATTACTATTACAACCTCGAAACAGTTATAATAATAATAAAAGGAAATTAAAAAATGCATGTGGCGAATTAAATGCGAGAATAATTTAGGAAACCTAAAAAATCTAATTGAAAAAAAGATTTAGGTTAGTTTTTTTTTAGAAAAATTAATTAGGTTATGTACAAATTAAAACCCTAATTTCTAATAAATTTAAATTATAAAAGAGGAATTAAATTTGCCCTAAATTAAATTAAACTAATTAATTAAGGAAATAAAATATTTTTATGAAAAAAAATGATTTTTATGTTTTTTTGATGATTTTTTGATTAAATAAAAAATAATGATTTTTTGGTGTTATTTTAATAAAGGAAAATAAATAGTAAAACAATTTAAAAAAATTAAAATAAAAAAGAAAAGAATGGGCATGTGTTGTGCCAGCCTGAGAGTGCACCATAGTCCTTCATTGTTTGAGGCGTTGGATCTGAATTATTGATACATCCAATGGCCAAATGGTGGTAGCGCATGGTAGGCGTTTTGGATGATGATACATTGAATCTGTAGAAACAAAGTAAGAAAACAAAATTTGCTGGGATGGTTAGTTGTATATATAATAACATAAATAAAATATAAAGGAAATAAAGTGGTCTTTCCCAAACGCGCGCGTGATTCAAATCACCCAATAGGATTCTGCCACCTAATTGTCTTCTTCCCCATAATTGTTGTTTTTAGCCACACTTTTATCTACAGTCGTTTCTGTCACTAAAGGCTATAGTGACAGATTTTGTTCGTAACCATAAACCTGTAAAATTCAAAAAATGCAGCACAAGCAGAATAAATTCAAACCAAAGACATGGATCAACTGTAAATCATCTCCTGAGCATGATAGTACCCCTAATTTTGTCCAATTTTGCCTTTATATAGAATTCTCAATTTGGAAACTCAAAAACCCTAACAATGGCATCGTGCCATTCCTGCACTTAAACTTCAATCAAATCAATCAAAAACATTGCAAATATGATAGCAAGCATGGATATATGACCAAAACATGTTTATGATGGATAAATCATTAAAAACGAATATGGAAAAAAAAAGGTGCAAAACGTGGCACTATGAGGCATGATTTCTGAAGGTTTTAAGGCTTGAGGATGATTAGAATGGCTTCAAAACACGTCCAGGAACAGATTGTTGGCTTTGGAATTACTTGAAACGGACTATGGAAGAGAATACAGTCTACACTTTTTCTTCCAAAATTTGCAATTTCTTCCCCTTGTTTTCACGACCCCAAACCCTCTTCTATGCTTTAGAGATGTTAGGTATATATGATAGAATGATTTAGGTCAACAAAAACTGATCATATCTTTGCAAATTATGGAGATTTGATTTTATTCATTTCCTTGTAGGATTTGTTTCTAAAATAGACCTAATTAAGATCTTTTCCAATCAATTAGCTCTTGCACGAATTTTTTGATTTGCTATCTGTTCATGGACTCATAATATGCTCATAAAATCAAATCTTTGATTTTATTTGATTATTATACTATTTAAATTGATTTATTTTGATTTAAATGGATAAAATATCAAAATAAATAATACAAATAATAAAAATAATAGGTGGATAAGATCAGGGGTCGTGGGACATCTTAGGAACAAGTTTCAAACAAGAAAACATGGGCCCATTTGGAAAAAAAAAGTCATTTTAATCAATGTTGACTTCATGCACATTTCCAAAAATTGGTCAACTTTGACAATACACATCTCTCTCATTTTTAACCCTAAGAAGGTGTTCTTGGACTTTTTAGAAAGCTTACGATGTCCCCTAAACAACCCTTTTGGTTTCCTCTCAATTGGGTCTTTCATTTTCATGTAAGAATATTTGACCCAAAAGGTGTTTTTGTTGACTTTTCAAAAGGACCTATAATGTAGAAATTCATATCTTTTGATGAGTGCATATTTTGAACTTGTGGGATGAGAATTAGTTGTAGGAAATTGCATCCTCTTCAAAATGAGCCTTGGATGGAAATTTTTTGATAAAGTATGAAGAAGTTATGCTTGGTCAAAGTTTGGTTGACTTTTCTTGAGAAATCCTAATTTAGCAACTTTTGGGTTTTGATGAATTTAGGGCATTCCTTGAAGAATCATGATCAACCCTTGATCAAATGATGAAAGTCACTTCAAAATGTGCATGTTGACCAAAATTATTGAAGTTTGACTGTATGTGGGCCACAGTTGACTTTTGACCTAATACAGTCGATTCTCAAGCATCTGAGCAGTTGACTGAGCAAACATCTTATGCAGTGCTTAAAATTTGACATGGAGGGTCTTGAGAAAATATTAGGACCATGGAGAGCATATGAGGTATTTGGAGTCCACCTATCTTAATGAAAATGGAAACCCTAATTTGAGACACACTGCCTTAGGAGAGAGTTTGTTTGGTCAACTCTTGGGCAAACTTGAGCAAATTGAGGATCTCTAGAAGTATGTATTGAGTAAAATGAGAGGGAAAATTTTGGGGTACAACAATTCCGTATTTTATTTTCAGTCAAAATAGTTCTGTATCTGAGAAATCCATGAAATAGTTAGGATTTCTATTTCCTCACTTTAAGTTTCCGCAATTATTATCTGTTAGATGTATGCTAATAGGATTGTATGGCAAGAATATTTGAAAATTAAAACGGTAGAAAACCCTAAATATGCAAAGACAAATTAACTGAAAAAAGTTCACTCGCACATGCTCACTCCTAGGGTTTACTCCACTTCGATTGCCTTTGGTTAAGCGGTCATGAAGTATAGGGTTCGTTAGTGGTTGTCCTCTAGCCCCGAAAGATCTCAAATGACCCATTTGGATGTTGCCTCGAAAAAAGATCTTTAAGGATTTAGGATGATTACTAACACCTCCTAACATTGCTTTTTGTGACCGCATCTGTCCCTTCGAATGTCCCTTAAAACTCCAACGATGGTGCTACCTATTCCTTAATAATGGGATAACGCTGTCTAAAGGAAAACGAACAGTCTTTTTCGAGTGGGTAGATAGTTCCTAGGTACTTGCTCAAACAAACAAATTTCACACCAACACTTTTCAAACAATTTTCAAAGCAACTTCGTCACATCCTTGAGGACTGATACAAGGGTTATCACGAAGTAAACTTTTTTCAAAACAAGCACACGCACAAGCAATTTTTAAAAAAATGAGCAAGTACCTAAGAATCCATGGAAAACCATGGATAGAAAGGGTGCTAACACCTTCCCTTTCTATAATCTACCCCCCGTACTAAGAAATATTCTTGAAAAGGTGTTTTCTGTTCTTTTTCCTTTTCCTTTGTTGGATAAAATAAAAGTCGGTGGCGACTCTTGCTTACCGCGACATTTTGCAAACAAAAAACGCAAAACATAAACCAGTATAACAGTCGGTTCTACAATCGTATCACAGAACTGGCGACTCTGCTGGGGAAATGAAATAAAGTGGGGTATACCTTAGGATCTAGGTCATTTCAAATTGCTTTCTTGTTTGTTTGCTTTATTCTTAAAGGGTTTTTGCTTGGGTTACTATAGATCCTACACCCGGATCTGGGGGCACTCATTAGGTAAACAGCAATAGATCGTGGAGACTGTACGGCGTAGACCGATATGGTTTAAGTGATGGTTGTATTGGTGTGGCACTTTGGTTGGTACTGGTATCCTTCGTGTGGAAACGAGGAGAATACGGGGTCACCGCGTGGTGTCGTGAAGCACTAACGGACCTTAGAACCTTAGTTGAACAAACTTGGCCATTAGAAAGTAGTGAGATAGCCGGCCTCGATATAGAGCTGAGGATTGGTTGATACTTGATGCTACACTCATTGAGATCAGACTTTCGGGATATTTCGGCCGCAAGAAAAGATTGCTTGAGCTGAGACAATGCCCAATAAAGGGTAGTCAGTGATATTGAGATCCTTTAGAACCCGGTTACTTTTTAAGACAGGTTTGAAACCAACTA
This sequence comes from Vicia faba, assembly GCA_948472305.1. Lineage (NCBI taxonomy): Eukaryota > Viridiplantae > Streptophyta > Magnoliopsida > Fabales > Fabaceae > Vicia > Vicia faba. The sequence continues at coordinate 1,478,860,028 of OX451738.1, forward strand.
ACATCAAGAGGGTATGACCTTTAACCTCATGCAAGCCTTAAACCTAAGAACTTGGTGTGATTTGTCTATGTTTGTTATACATGTGGTTTATCATAACATCATGCATCATAACATAGAATCCATTCTTATTGCACTAACCATTTCAAAGACCAAGGGAATTTATCTTTGTTCTGTTTTTCAGATCATGGCTTTCGTTCGTAGAAACACCATCCGAATCAGCTTTGTGAAGATACCTTCCCAACTCAAAGAGCTAGTATCAAAGGTTTCCGAAACTTCTGCGTTCACTAAGAGACATGGTCGACTTCTCAACCTGGTTACTTCAAACTTTGATGAAAAGATGATGAGTGTACTCTTTCAGTTCTTTGATCCCAAGCATCATTGCTTCACCTTTCCAGACTATCAATTGGTGCCTACCATGGAAGAATTATCTCAGCTGTTGGATATACCCATACTTGAAGAGTTTCCCTTCACAGGTCTGGAAGAAGTTCCTAAGACAGAAGTCATTGCCTCAGCTTTGCATCTGAAACAGGCCGATGCAGTATCCAATTGAGAAACAAGAAGCGGAGTCAAGGGTTTTCTAGCCAAGTTTCTGATAGACAAGGCCTGGCTGTTTTGGGATGATATGGATTTTCAGGCTTTTGAGGAGGTCTTGGCTCTTCTAATCTATGGGTTAGTTCTATTCCCTAATCCAGACTCATTCATAGATGTGAATGCTATCAAGATCTTCCTCTCTCGCAATCTTGTGCCTACCTTGCTCGGAGATATTTTGCACACTCTCCATACTCGTACCATGAAGAGAAGATGGGTTCTCATGTGTTGCATTCCATTGATATCGAGGTGGTTTATTTCTCACCTCCATAAGTCCGTAATGAAGAATGAAGAAGGTTTGGGTTGGTCACAAAGGATAGTGTCACTCACTCACATGGATATTCTATGGTGTTCCCGAGCTATGGAAAACACTGCTATTATTGACCACTGCGGGGAGTACCCTAATGTCCAATTACTTGGCATCAGAGGGGGTATAACCTACAATCCTTGTCTAGCTATGCGATAATTTGGTTACGCTCGAAGAGATCGTCCCCATGAGTTACTTATCGAGGGCATTATATTTAGCTATGAGGATGATGTTCACGGGTATCGCCGGAGGTTCATACGAGCTTAGGGCATGGTAAACAGATCTGGCGCCAGGGCTTTGGGGCTAAAGGCTTCCATTCCTATGGAACCTTACCTCCAATGGGTACGAGCTCAGGCCCAGAAACTTATGATGCCCTATATGGCCGTTTTACCAGTGATTCTGGAACCCACTACTGAAGGGGGTATTCCTTACACGGTTCTCTATCCTTATATGCCCACTGATCTTGGAGAATTATAGAGGTCTTGGATTCAGCTGAAGAAGGAGCGGGATACTTACAGGAATCAATTATATGCTCAGGAGAAGAAGGTTTTGGAGCTCACAAAGCAACTCCATGAGGAAAGAGGACTCAATGCTTATCTCGACACGAAGAGGAAGCATCCATGGGAATTTTGAATTTTTTCTAGTTTTAGATTTGTTTTTAATTGTAACGCCTAAAAGGCATTTGAACTTTGGATTCAGATAATAAAATATTTGTTTTATTTTGGTTCGCAAATTTAAATTTCCCAAAGTCTTTGAAATCATTGCATGCACATCCCATTTATAGCATTGCATGTACAGGTACCATTACAGGTTTCTCATCTTCTTCGCTATTTATTTCAGCAGAAATGTCTTCCGAACAAAGCATCAAGGACCTTCAGGCATAAAATTCCCAGTTCAAACAAATGTTCATAAGTCTGGAAAAAGGGCAGGAGGATCTGAAAGCCCTCATCCTGAAAGAGAAAAAGAAAAAGAAGAAGGTTGTCGGTATTCTGAATATGGGCAAAAGGTTTGGAGGGAGATTGAAGCGACAAGTTGATCTGACCTCTTAATCCAAAGAAGGGGAGAATCAAGAAGAAGAAACAAGGGAGAAGGATCCCCGTCCTGAAGTTTCTGACAATGATACCGACTACAATGATGAGCAGTATCCTCCTGCTGATGATAGATACAAGCAGTTGGAAGATCATTTGAGTGCCATGGAAGTCCAGAGGATACCTGGGTTGGATTTCGAAGAATTGGGATTGGTTTCGGAAGTGGTCATCTCGCAGAAGTTGTAAGCTCCAACTTTTGCAAAGTATGATGGGGTGTCCTGCCCAAAACTCCATCTCCGCTCTTATGTCAGAAAAATCCAGCCCCACACCGCTGATAGAAATTTTTGGGTTTATTTCTTTCAAGATAGTCTGTCAGGGACTCAGCTTGAATGGTTCTATCAACTGGAGAGAGCCAATGTCCGGAATTGGGAAGATCTGGCTGCTGCTTTCTATAAGCAGTGTGATACGGTGGCAGAACCGACTATTATTTCATCCAATAAAGGAAAGGGAAAAAGAACAGAAAAAACCTTTTTTTGAAAATATTTTTGAGTACAGGGGGGTAGATTATAGAAAGGGAAGGTGTTAGCACCCTTTCTATCCATGGTTTTCCATGGGCTCTTAGGTACTTGCTCATTTTGAAATTGCTTGTGTGTGCTTTGCTTTGAAAAGTTTTGTTTTACTTTGTTTTAACCCTTGTTTCTATCCTCAAGAGTGTTACGAAGTGTTTTGAAAACTTTAGTTTGAAAAGTTTGTTTAAAAGTGTACGGTGTAAAAGATTTGTTGTTTTGAGCAAGTACCTAACAGTTATCTACCTACTCGAAAAAAGGCGTTATTTTCCTCCTATCCTTTAGACCATGTTATCCTACTATTAGTGAGTAGGTAACCCTATTCGTTGGATGTTTGAGGGGCTATCGAAAGGGACGTAATGGTCATTGAAGGAACATGTAAGGATGCCTTAGTGTTTCGAAGGGACTATCGTCATATAGGCAACATCGAGGGACAAGATCATTTCTCGTAGGAAACTCGAGGGACGTTAAGGGACTATGATCTTTATGATGACTTTTAGATTGAGGGTCTTTTGCTAAGATATCCCTACGTTCGAGGGACATGACCATTGTTTTCCGAGGCAACCAAGTAAGGCATACCCTAAGGGTGCAAGTGTGAAGCAGTGTTTGATTTCATTTATTTAATCTTTGCACAATTAAGGTGATCTACTGTTTTAATTTTATTTGTCTTTTGCATGCAAGCCTATTATCCATACATCTAGACAGTTCATAGTTGCGGAAATTAAAAGTGAAAAAGTAAATATACGCTATTACAAGGCTTCGGGGAGGGGGTTACATGACCAAAAACCGGGGATTAAACAGTAAATAATATACGGTAAGCTTTAATTAAAAACTATTACAAACCCGAAGCAAATACAATAATTGGAAAATAAAATATTGCGCACGATAATTAAGTACGGGAATCAAAGTTTAAATTCTAAAATCTAATCAATTAAAGAGAAAATATTTTTTTGTATTTTATTGTTGAGAAAAATATTTTAAATCTTAACCTAAATCTAATTAATTAAAGAAAAATATTTTTTGGTATTTTATTGAGAAAATTAAATATTTGTGAATTAAACCTAATTTGTCTAATTAATTTTAATTATGAAAACAATCAAGTCAATATCATTAAATTAATTATTTTCCAAAAAAAAAACTAATTTTAATCTAATTCTACATTTTTGTGGTTTTCTTGATTTTATGATTAAAAAAATGATTTTTTATGTTATTTTTGTAAAAGGAAATAATTAATCAAATAATTAAAATAAAGGAAATAAAATAAAAAAAGAAAAGAAATTGGGCCTGTATTGTTGAGCAATTCAGGGGGTGTGGTACTGAATTTGTTAGGCCCATTCCTTGCTCAGCCCAGTCAACGCGCTAGATCCAGTGTGATGCTCTTTCTAACGATCCATTGTATGACTTGGGCGTTGGATCTGGATTGATGATGAATCCAATGGTTGGATGGTTAGTTGTAAATATAATAACATAAATAAAATATAAAGGAAATAAAGTGGTCTTTCCCAAACGCATGCGTGATTCAAATCACCCAATGGGATTCTGCCACCTAATTGTCTTCTTCCCCATAACTGTTGTTTTTGGCCACACTTTTACCTACAGTCGTTTCCGTCACTAAAATCTATAGTGACAGATTTTGTTCGTGGCCATAAACCTGTAAAATTCAAAAATGCAGCACAAGCAGAATAAATTCAAACCAAAGACATGGATCAATTGTAAATCATCTTCTAAGTATGATAGTACCCCTGATTTTGTCCAATTTTGCCTCTATATGGAATTCCCAATTTGGGACCTCAAAACCCTAACAATGGCATCGTGCCATTCCTGCACTTAAACTTCAATCAAACCAATCAAAAACATTGCAAATATGATAGCGAGCATGGATATATGATCAAAACATGTTTACGATGGATAAATTATTGAAAACGAATCTTGAAAAAAGATGCAAACCGTGACACTGTGAGGCGTGATTTCTGAAGGTTTTAAGGCTTGAGGATGATTGGAATGGCTTCAGAAAATGTCCAGGAACAGATTGCTGGCCTTGGAGTTGCTTGAATCAGTCTATGGAGGAATATGTGATCAGCACTTTTTTTGACAAAATTTTTAAGTTGACTCCTTTGTTTTCACGACCAAGAACCCTTTTTTATGCTTTGGAAATATTGTGTATATATCATAGAATGATTTAGGTCAACAAAAACTGATCATATCTTTGCAAATTATGGAGATTTGATTTCATTCTTTACCTTGTATGATTTGTTTCCAAAATAAACCAAATTAAGATCTTTTCCAATCAATTAGCTCTTGAACGAATTTTTTTATTTGCTAGCTGTTCATGGACTCATAATATGCTCATAAAATTAAATCTTTGATTTTATTTGATTATTCTACTATTTAAATTGATTTATTTTGATTTAAATGGATAAAAAAATCAAAATAAATAATAAAAATAATAAAATAATAGGTGGATAAGCTTAGGGTTCGTGGGCCATCTTAGGAACATGTTTCAAACAAGAAAACACGGGCCCATTTGGAAAAAAAGTTATTTTGATCAATGTTGACTTCATGCACATTTCCAAAAATTATTCAATTTTGACAATACATATCTCCCTCAACTTTAACCCTAAGAGGGTGTTCTTGGATTTTTTAGAAAGCTTAAGATATCCCCTAAACAACCCTTTTTGTTTCATCTCCATTGGGTCTTCCATGTTCATGTAAGAAGCTTTGACCCAAAAATTGTTTTTGTTGACTTTTCAAAAGGACCCATAATGTAGAAATTCATATCTTTTGATGAGTGCATATTTTGAACTTGGAGCTGAAGATGAATTGTAGGGAATTGCATCATCTTCACATGGCTATTTGTTTTTCATTCTCAATTTTGTTTTTCTTTCGACGATTTCCTCTTACTAGGATCTCCGTCTCTCTGTACAAAAACGCCTACTCATGGGCAAAATATCAATACTATTGTACTTTGAAGTGCAAAATTTTTGTCTTTGTTTTAAATGCAAATTTGTCCAATGACTAAAATTGAATGAACATATGCATATGAACATAATTAAAACTATTTGGCACATGTGTCCTGCTAAGCTGCGACAAGCATCTCTTTAATGTATATGAAATATCCCCACAGAGTTATCTCATTGTCATTATCCCCACAAGGACGGTTGCAATAAACATTTCCCCAACAACAGGTTTTATTTCCCTAACAATCATCGAGGAACCACATAACTCCCCAATAGAGTTCAAATTTCCCCAACATATAACAATCAAGACACCACAAAGTTCCCCAGCTGAGCCTATCTTCCCCAGTTGAGCATGTCTTCCCCAGCCAAGGCTATTATCCCCAAGCGGATTTTATCCTCCCCAATTGAGTGTATCCTCCCCGAGTTGAGTTTGTCCTACCCGACTGAGTCTACACTCTCCAGTTTGAATTTTTCTTTCAGATTGTTACAAATAATAGGGCCACAACCCCTGATCCCTCGTAAAGCCGTCAACAAAGCCTTTACTATTTCCAAAAAAAGATACTATGAAGCCTGGACCCGACCAGATATTAGCACAATTTTTAAGTAATTGCTGAAACCTGGACCTGACCAGATAACAGTTTGAATATCTGAAACCTAGACCCGACCAGATAACAGTTGATCTCAATTTCAAGATACTATGAAGCCTAGATCCGACCAGATATTAGCATAATTTACAAGTAATTGCTGAAACCTGGACTCAACCCGACCAAGGTTTAACTTCTTTTCCCTAGTAGAGTTTGCCTCTGCCCCAACAAATTACTGTAAAACCTGGATTCGGCTAGATATCAGTTTTTCAATTTCATCTTTTCAAGCAAGTTGTTGTGAAGCCTGGATCCGACCAGATAGCAATTACCCTCAGAGATTCATTGTGAAACCTGGAAACTGACCAGATAATAACTAATTCCCCAAACAGTTTATCGTGAAACCTGGACCCGACCAAATAGCAATTGACCTTGTCAACCTCAGAAATCCGCAAAGCCTGGAATTGACCAGATGACAGTTTTTTTTCAAACAACTTTATTGTGAAACCTAGAGCCCGACCAGATAACAGTTAACTATGATCCCCAGAGAGACACTATGAAGCCTGGACTCGACCAGATAATAGTACAACTTTCCAAAAACCATGAAACCTGGACCCGACCAGATAGTAGTTACCACTTCAAGTTACTGCGAAGCCTGGATCCGACCAGATAACAGTTAACCTCTGCATCCCCAGCAAGTTGTTGTGAAGCCTGGATTCGACCAGATAACTATTCAATTTCAAGATATTTTCTGCAAAGCCTGGAATACGACCAGATAACAGTTAATTCATCTCTTCCCCTAGTAAGTTACCGTGAATCCTGGATCAGACCAGATAGCAGTTGACTACTTCATCCTCAGCAAATTGTGAAGCCTGGATCCGACCAGATAACAACTCACATTCAAGAGATATTCCCCAGCGAAAGCATTCCTTTCAACAAAGTTTGAAGATACGCATATTCTTCATCCCCAATGACAATCAGGGATTCAACCTCCCAGAATTTCCATAGCAGCAGTCAGGGATTTATTTTCCCGAACAGAAACATACATCTCAAATTCATACATCATAGCATGTACATACCCTATGCATTTAGCATAATACCACATCTGGTGAACATCATGCATACATCTGCATTTTACTAACTCTTGTTCTCACAGGTAAAACATCAAGTTTTAGTATAAATCAACAAGAGATTTATGCTGATATTTCTTCTAATGTTTATCAACTTTCCTCCAAATGGCATCTATAAGCCCATTCACCATCGATCTTCGAGTGCAAATTTCTGGGCACTCTAGTGTTCAATCATCTATCACCTTCAAGTCACGAATGGCGGACTCACCAATCTAACTCTTCAGGTTTAAGAAGATTGAACAGGGGCAGCTGTTGTACCCCAAAATTTTTCCACTCATTTCTCAAGGATTCTCTCACAAGATCTTCTATGACGTCAAGTTTGCAGCACTCATACATCAATTTAGGCTTGGAATTGGCACAAGGGCAAAATGGTCAATTGCATATTAGAAAGTCAAACTTTGACTTTTTGGTCAACATTACATTCCAAAGATCCAATTTCATCAAGACATTTAAAAATATCAAGCTTGATCATCAAGAAGTCAAGAAAGTCAAAAGTCAACTTGAAAAGTCAAGATTTCCAAGACTTAGAAATTTTCTAAGTGTTTTTATACATGATAATTTCATCAATTCATGCCATTCTTTCACCAAGATGCAAGAGAGTTCAAGGGAAACTTTCAACATGAAAGTTGTAGATCTCCATGATATCTACAACATTGCTTTACACAACTTCTCCTAGAAGTGCTTGGATTTTGAGTTATAAATTCATGAAGTCATGACATTTTCATTTAACACTTAGAGAAATTTTCAACAGATTTTGTTCAGGATTTTACCCCAACTTCTTGGCATTTTTTCACATAGTTCCAGGATGTTTTTGTCAAAATGACCAACATAAAAGTTATAGAGGATGTTTCAAGCTTTCTAAAACATCCAAGAGCATAAATTTATCATACTTGAGCTAGGAGATTCAAGGGCTTGAAGTTGGCCATCCATCTTTGAATTGTAAGTCATTCTAAGTGAAGAACACATAACAAAACTCTCATGATTTGCTGCATAATCTTATGTTGCAGGCTTATTTTCTTGCAAATCTCATCATAATTTAATGCTTACACCCACTCTTGAGCTATTACCCAAGTGTTTAAACCATTGTCCAAAAGATCTTTCCATTTATGACATAAAGGCACCATTGCTATTCTTGAAAAGCAAGCTTTTTGTACAAAGTTTGTCTTGAGCCCATACCCTGCTGGTTGATGATTATACTTCACCATAAATAATGGGAAGTAGCCCCTCAATACCAGAAACTTTGGTACTTCATCTTGGTACTATGGAGTACTTGACTTAGTTTGATCTTTGTAATCCAACCAAACCATAACATATTGTCTTATAAACCTAATCAGAACATATGCATAAACCCCTTGCCTATAAATAGAAGAAGCATTTGCAAGAGAAATTTGTTGGAAAAGGTTAGAAAAATAGAGAGAAAAGCCAAAAGTTTTATTGGTAAACCCTCAAAATCTCATATTCACAAGAGCCATAACAGTCCACAAAACTTCCACTCTTGAGTTTTAAAGTCCAAACCTTTGAACCTCTCACACCTTGCAAGCTCTGTCTAAACATCCAAGCACCTCACATACATCACCTAGAAATTGTTCAAACTCAAGAACAAGCTTCTACAACACCTTTGTTTTCTTTTCCAAGTTCAAGAGCAGTCAATACAACAACTTAAGCTCAGAGTATAAGATTCATCTCCAAGGTAAGTTTCTTAACTTTAGTTCTTCATTTCAAGCATCACTAGTAATTCATTTTTGAAGACAAAGTATAGTAATTGTTTTCCTTGAAGCTAACCTTTTATTTATCTTCCATTCTTTTCATTATGTGTTGAGAACTAACCCATGTATGCAGCAAAACAATGTTGAAGCAGAAAAATAACAGTATGAGTCGACACATGGCCTTATGAGTCGATACATACTGCTTTACAGGCCCAAAACAGAAGGAAAAACAATGTATGAGTCGACACAAAGCACGTATGAGTCGACATATGCAGTGTATGAGTCGACACATACCATTATGTATCGACTCATGATGAGTTTATTTGGCAATACAGGGGCAAGGAAAGTTATGTGTCGATGCATGTGAGCTTGTGTCGACACATAATAGTTCAAAATGCATTTTTCCTTCTTTTTACACTGTTTTTACGTTTCCTTCATGGTTATTCGATATGGTTGTAATATTTAAGTTCCTACTCCATCCCCATTTGTAAATTGTACCCTTATCCCCTAAATGATGTAATAGCGTAGGACTTTACATTTCCTCAATTTATCGCTTTCAAATATAAATGCTAGTAACTAGGGTTTGTATGGCAAGACATAAAATCAACAAGTAGATAACCCTAATCAAAGATTAAATGCATACAAATCAAACACATTATTCACACATGCACCCTTAAGGTTAACTCCACTTGTTGCCTAAAAAAAAGGTCATGTTATGCATGTGGGATGTCTTAGCAAAAACAATCGAAATACAAGATCATAGTCCCTCGATGACGCTATAAATGTTGCCTTTCAAAATGATCTTAGTCCCTAAAAATAATGCTAAGATACCCCACAACATTGATATCATGACTATACGATGACCCACGCCCGTCCCGCTTACATCCAAAGATAGGGTTGCTTACCAAATCAATGGTAAGACAACAATGTCAAAGGAAAAGAAAATGAACAAGAAATACATTTGAGTAGGTAGATTGCTCCTAATTACTTGCTCCATCTCAAAACAAACATCCTTGCTATTTTTCAAAACAAACACCAACACTTTCAAAACACCTTTCAAAAGACCAACACTTTGTATACATTCTTACGAACGAGAATCATTACAAAGTTTTCCTAAACGATGGTGCCTTTTCAAAATACTTTCAAAAACCACACGAAGCACATTTTTCAAACAAAAGAAAGTGATCTAGCAAGTAACTAAGAGCCCATGGAAAACCATGGATGAAAAGGGTGCTAATACCTTTCCTTTTCATAATCTACCCCCAGAACTAAAGAAACAATCTCAAAGGTCTTTCCTGTGCTTTTTCACCTTTCCTTTTGGATAAAAGAAAAGTCGGTGGCGACTCTTGCTAACCGCAAAATTTGCCATCAAACACAAAACACTCAAGTCATTTCTCCCATCGTATCACAGTACTATCATGGCATCAGACAAGATTTGAAAAATGAAGAGGTTGATCCTGATATTGGTAACATTGTCGGAATCAGCAAGGTTACCCGAAGTGGAAGGGTCTTCTCTCCCGAGATTTCCCTTAAGACTATCAACAGGCCTATTGTCATTCCATCTGTTGTTCCTATTGGTACATCAACTACGGCTCTTGTTCTTACTCCAGTTATTACCCCTGTCGGTGAATCTTCTGATACCCGCGACAAAGAAGTTATAGATGAGCCTGCCCGGACGGAGGCGCCTAGAAAAATTGTTGTGGAGGCCTCTAAGCAAGAGATAGAGGAAATATTGAAAATAATTAAGAAGAGCGACTACAATGTGGTCGAGCAGCTTGGCATACCCCCTCAAACATATCCATGTTATCCCTGATGTTGTGATTCGAGGCCCATGCGAAGGCTTTGATTGAATTCCTTAAAACTACGCATGTGCCGTAAGATATTTCAGCTGATCAATTTAAAGATTGCATGGCCAGCTTGACTGCTGATAATGGGCTGGGTTTTTCAAATGCAGACTTGACACCGAAGGGAAGGAAGCATAATGATGCTCTGCATGTCTTGATTGAATGCAAGGGCACCACTATGGCTCATGTGTTGGTAGATATTGGGTCTTCGATGAATGTTCTGCCCAAGAAGGCATTGGACCAGTTGGATTGTGAGGGTTTGACTTTAAAGCCTAGTAACATTGTGGTAAGGGATTTTGATGGGTCGAAAAGAATGGTGCACGGGGAGGTGGACATCCCTGTCAAAGTGGGTTCCCAGACCTTTGGGTCCACCTTCTACGTGATGGACATCAGACCATCATATTCTTGTTTGCTGGGTCGTCCTTGGATCCATGAGGCTGGGGCAGTTACTTTCACACTACACCAAATGCTGAAGTATCCGATAAAAGGGAAGATTGTCAGTGTGCGGGGTGAAGAGAAGTATATGGTGAGCCACCTCAATTCCTTCCGGTACATAGATATGGACGGGGAATTCATAGAAACTCCTTGTCAGAACTTCGAAGAGGTCCCTCAAATCTTGGCACCGGATGAAACTACTATTAGCAGCAAACCTCCTCTAAAGATGGCTTATATCAAGGACGCCAGGGCCGTGGTTGAAGAAGGTGGGTGTACCAATTGGGGACATCTCCCTGATTTTACTCACAAAACTGACAAATTTGGTTTGGGCTTTACTACAGGGGCTCAAAGGGCTATTCGACGTGCTCAGGCTGGAGGACCTCCCATACGTATCAACAATTGAGGGGTTAATACCATTGAAGAAAGCGAGGAAGACTCAGACATTGACAACTGGATCTACCCAACTACCAATGGTGGACCGAGTAACTGGACGGTTAGGTACTTTATACCAGATTCTTTTATTCCACAGTAATTGTCTTACTTGTTTTAAGATTTGTAATAAGCAATTTAAAACTTTACGGCCTTGTGCCTTTCCCGAGGCACATTGACTTTTCTTGTGAGGGCTATTATTTGCCATTTCATATATCATTAATAAAGCATTGGACATTTCTTACATACAAATTTTATGCTCTCTGTTTTTTTTATTTTCTGTTTTCACTTTATCAAAACAGCTAGTCTCTTACACACACTCACGTATCATACTGCAGATCCATATCCACTATGGATCCCATTGATAACAGCTCTGCTATTTCCAGTTATGACTTCAAAAATCCGATTAACCAAGCCGAGGATGAAGGTGAGGATGATTGTGAGGTGCCTGGAGAACTTTCTAGACTATTACAGCAGGAAGAAAGGGCCATACAACCTCATGAAGAGTCGGTTGAGACAGTGAATTTGGGTAATGAGTAAGACAAAAAAGAGGTTAAAATATGTGCAAATATGGAGCTTAGCGTCAAATAGAGGTTGATACAAATGTTGCATGAGTAGGTTGAGATCTTCGCTTGGTCCTATGAAGACATGCCTAGTTTGGACACTGACATTGTGGTACATCGCCTGCCGACTAAAGAAGATTGTCCTCCGGTTAAACAGAAGGTCCGCCGTATGCGCCCTGAAATGTCTGAGAAGATCAAGGAAGAGGTCATGAAACAGTTTGACGCAGGATTCTTAGTTGTCACTTCTTATCCACAGTGGGTTGCTAACGTCGTTCCGGTACCTAAGAAAGACGGTAAGGTACGTATGTGTGTGGATTACAGAGATTTGAATAGCGCAAGCCCCAAGGATGACTTCCCACTTCCTCACATTGACGTTCTGGTTGTCAACACCATGTAACATAAAATCTTCTCCTTCATGGATGGTTTCTCTGGCTACAACTAGATCAAGATGGCTCCTGAAGACATGGAGAAGACAACCTTCATTACACAGTGGGGCACCTTCTGCTACAAGGTGATGCCTTTTGGGTTAAAGAATGCTGGGGCAACTTATCAGCGCGCCATGGTCGCTTTGTTCCATGATATGATTCACCATGAGATCGAAGCCTATGTTGATGACATGATAGCCAGGTCTGAAAATGAGGAAGAGCACCTTGATCATCTATAGAAGTTATTCGAAAGGTTGAAGATATATATGCTGAGGTTGAATCCGAACAAGTGCACCTTCGGGGTAAGGTCTGGTAAGCTTCTGGGGTTCATTGTCAATGACAAGGGTATTCAGGTAGACCTTGCAAAGATAAAGGCTATACAAGAAATACCAGCTCCCCGTACAGAGAAGGAAGTTAGAAGTTTCTTGGGACGCTTGAATTATATCGCCAGTTTCATTTCACATCTGACCGCTACTTGTGATCCAATCTTCAAGCTTCTGAAGAAAGATCAAGTGGTAAAGTGGAATGATGAATGACAGACCGCTTTGGAAAGAATCAAGGAATACCTTTAAGAACCGCCAATTCTGATGCCTCCAATTGAAGGAAGACCTTTAATATTATACTTGACAGTGCTAGACAATTCAATGGGGTGTGTGCTGGGACAGCATGACGAGTCTAGTCGAAAAGAGAATGCAATATACTACCTTAGCAAAAATTTTACCGACTATGAGACACGATACTCACTGCTCTAGAAAACTTATTGCGCTTTGGCATGGGCTGCTCGCTGACTAAGACAGTATATGCTGACTTACACTACTTTGTTGATATCTAACATGGATCTGATCAAATACATCTTCAAGAAACCCGCTCTCTCTGGAAGAATAGAAAGATGGCAGATGATCTTAACTGAGTACGACATACAATATACAACCCAGAAAGCAATAAAGGGGAGTGTATTGGCTGATCATTTTGGCTCATCAGGTCGTGGATGACTACCAGTCCATGAATTTTGAGTTCCCGGATGAGAATATTATGCTGGTAACTGACTACGAAGAACCTGGACCGGACGAAGAACCTGGAGCTTCAAACGCACTGGGTAATGGCATCGGTGATGTAATCATATCTCCCGAGGACTGTCATACTTTGTTCACTGCCTGATTATGTTTCAATTACACCAACAACATAGCAGAGTATGAAGCATGTATTATGGGTCTTCGAGCTGCTATCGACCTAAGGATCAAATTCTTGAGTGTATTCGGGGATTTCGCTTTGGTGATAAGTCAGATCAAAGGCGAATAGGATACGAAGTATCCAAATCTCATCCCATATAAAGAGTACATGCTGACACTGCTCCCACACTTTGAGGAAGTAACTTTTGAACATTTCCCACGAGAAGAGAACCAGTTAGCGGAAGCGCTAGCTACCATGTCTTCTATGTTCAAGGTTAGGTGGGACAATGAAGCTCCCAAAATCACCATTGAGAGGTTGGATGAACTAGCACACTGCTCTGAAATCGATACCGAAGAAGTGGCAGACAAGCCCTGGTTTCACGAAGTCAAAAGGTATCTCGAGACTCAAGAGTATCCAGAAGGGGAATCTGTCAATGATAAAAAGTTTCTGAGAAGGTTCGCTGCAAAGTTCTTACTCAGTAATGAATCCTCTATAAACGCAACCATGACTCTACACTACTACGGTGTGTAGACAAGAGTGAAGCAGAGAAGATCATGACGGATCTACATGAAGGCACCTTCGGAACTCATTCTAGTGGACATACCATGGCTAAGAAAATCCTATGGGCAGGATACTACTGGTCCACTATGGAAGCCGATTGTTATCATTACTCTCGAACTTGTCATAAGTTCCAAATCAATGCTGATAAGGTGCATGTGCCTCCGGTCCCCTTAAACGTTTTGACAGCTTCGTGGCCCTTTGTAATGTGGGGCATCGACATGATCGGAGAAATCAGGCTCACCGCTTCCAATGGACATTGCTTCATCCTAGTAGCCATTAATTACTTCACAAAGTGGGTTGAGGCAACCTCTTTTGCTACAGTAACCAAGAACATCGTGGCGCGGTTTATCCGACACAATCTGATCTGTCGATATGGTGTGCCAGAGAGAATTATTACTGACAATGGTACGAATCTCAACAACACAATAATCACCGAGCTCTGTAAACAGTTCAAGATACAACACCATAATTCTTCTCCCTACCGACCAAAGATGAATGGTGCTGTTGAAGCAGCAAACAAGAACATCAAGAAGATTGTAAAGAAGATGACGATAACATACAAAGACTGGCATGAGATGTTACCGTTTTCTCTTCATGGGTACCATACCTCAGCACGAACGTCGACAGGGGCAACCCCATATTCTCTGGTATATGGCATGGAGGCAGTCCTACCCATCAAAGTCCAAATACCTTCTCTCAGGATTATGAAGGATGCGGGTTTGAACGAAGACGACTGGATCTGAACCCGACTTGATCAGTTAAATCTAATCGATGAAAAGAGACTTACTGCTATCTGCCATGGTCAGACGTATCAAAAGCGAATGATCAAGGCGTTTAACAAAAAAGTCAGACGTCAAGAATATCAAGTCGGTGATCTAGTGATCAAGCGCGTCATACTTCCACAAGGTGATCCCAGGGGCAAATGGACCCCCACGTACGAAGGGCCATTTGTGGTTAAGAATATTTTTTTTGGAAATATTCTCGAAAAAGGTTTTTTCTGTTCTTTTTCCTTTTCCTTTGTTGGATAAAATAAAATTCGGTGGCGACTATTGCTTACCACGACATTTTGTGAACAAAAAATGCAAAACGCAAACCAGTATAACAGTCGATTCTGCCACCGTATCACATGAGGGTTGTTGCTTCATCTTCATATGTCATCAATAAATCATGGACGAATTTGCATGCAAATTTTATGCTCTTTGTTCTTATTTTCCTACCTTTTTATTTTATCAAAGATAGCTATGCTCTTACACTCACTCACATATCAAAATGCAGATCCACATCCACTCAGGATCCCATGGGTAACGATTCTGCTATGGCATATCATGACTTTAAAAATCTGATCTACCAAGCCGAAGATGAAGGTGAGGAAGATTGTGAGGTACCAGGAGAATTATCTAGGTTATTTTAACAGGAAGAAAGGACCACACAACCCCACGAAGAGCCAGTGGAAACAGTTAACTTAGGTACTGAAGAGGACAAGAAAGAAGTCAAGATAAGTGCCAACATGGAGCTTAATGTCAATAAGAGCTTAACTTAGTTACTACATGACTATGTTGAGGTCTTTGCCTGGTCATACGAAGACATGCCAGGACTCGACACCGACATTGTGGTCCATCATCTGCCGACAAAAGAAAACTGCCCTCCGATAAAACAGATGGTCTGATGCATGCGGCCAAAAATGTCAGAGAAAATCAAGACTGAAGTCATGAAGCAGTTC
This sequence comes from Vicia faba, assembly GCA_948472305.1. NCBI lineage: Eukaryota > Viridiplantae > Streptophyta > Magnoliopsida > Fabales > Fabaceae > Vicia > Vicia faba. Next base: position 1,478,876,038 of record OX451738.1, read on the forward strand.
AGCACCGGATTTTTAGTTGTCACCTCCTATCCACAATGGGTCGCCAATGTTGTTATAGTGCCTAAAAGGAGGGTAAGGTACGTATGTGTATGGACTACAGAGACTTGAATAGGGCGAGCCCCAAGGATAACTTCCCGCTTCCCCGCATCAATATTCTGGTTGACAACATCGCGCAACATAAAGTATTTTCCTTCATGGACGGTTTCTCCAGATACAACCAGATCAAAATGGCACCCGAGGACATGGAAAAAACGACCTTCGTCACACAGTGAGGCACATTCTATTACAAGGTTATGCCATTCGGGTTGAAGAACGCTGGGGCAACCTATCAGCGTGCCATGGTAGCTCTGTTTCACGACATGATCCATCACGAAATAGAGGTCTATGTGGATAACATGATAGCCAGATCTCAAACTGAAGAGGAACACCTTGACCATCTTCAGAAACTGTTTGAAAGGCTGAAAAAATACAAACTAAGATTGAATCTGAATAAATGCACTTTCGGAGTAAGGTATGGTAAACTCTTAGGCTTCATTGTCACCAGAAAAGGTATCAAAGTAGACCCTGCAAAGGTAAAAGTAATACAAGAAATGCCTACTCCTCGCACTGAGAAGGAAGTCAGAGGATTCTTAGGACGGCTGAACTATATCGCCCGGTTCATTTCCCATCTAACCGCTACTTGTGAACCAATCTTTAAATTACTGAAGAAAGATCAAGTGGTTGAATGGAATGACGACTTCCAGGCTGCCTTCGACAGAATCAAATAATACCTTCAAGAGCCTCTCGTTTTGATGCCGCCAGTCGAGGGAAGACCTTCGATCATGTATCTAACTGTCTTGGAAAATTCAATGGGGTGTGTGCTGGGGAAACATGACGAGTCTGGCCGAAAAGAGCACGCAATATACTACCTGAGCAAAAATTTTACCGACTGTGAAAACAAATATTCACTGCTCGAGAAAACTTGCTACGCTCTGGTATGGGTTGCTCGCTGGCTAAGGCAGTACATGTTGACCCATACTACCTTATTGATATCCAAGATAGATCTAATTAAATACATATTCGAGAAGCCCGCCCTCTCGGGAAGAATAGCAAGATGGAAAATGATCCTGACTGAATTTCGCATTCAATACACTACCCAAAAAGCAATAAAGGGCAGTGTGCTAGCCGATCACCTTGCTCATCAGGCAGTGGATGACTATCAGTCCATGAAATTCAAGTTCCCAGATGAAGACATCATGTTGGTAAATAATTGTGAAGAACTCAGACCATATGACAACCCTGAATAAGGATCCCGATGGACCCTGGTTTTTGACGGAGCTTCTAACGCACTCGACAATGGTATATGCGTTGTGATCATATCCCCTGAAGGATGCGATACTCCCTTCACTGCTAGATTGTGTTTCAAATATACAAATAATATGGCAGAATATGAAGCGTGTATTTTGGGTCTTAAGGTTGCCATAGATTTGGGAATCAAGTCCTTAAGTGTATTTGGAGATTCAGCCTTAGTCATCAGTCAAATCAAAGGAGAATGGGACACGAAGCATCCTAATATCATCCCTTACAAAGAACGTGTGTTGACTTTAATCCCACATTTTGAGGAAATTACCTTTGAGCATTTTCCACGAGAGGAAAATCAACTAGAAGACACGCTAGCAACTATGTCATCCATGTTCAAAATCAAGTGGGATAATGAGGCTCCTCAGATCACCATCGAGAGAATGGACGAACCAGCTTACTGTCACGAGATTGATACTGATGAAGTAATGGACAAGCCTTGGTTCCATGAAATTAAGAGATATCTCGAGGCCCAAGAATATCCAGAGGGAGCTTCAGTCAACGACAAGAAATTCCTGAGAAGGTTCTCTGCTAAGTTCTTCCTCTGTAATGGGATTCTCTATAAGCGCAATCACGACTCTACTTTACTTCGATGCATGGACAAGAGTGAGGAAGACAAGATCATGGCTGATCTACATGAAGGCACTTTTGGCACCCATTATAGTGGACATATGATGGCTAAAAATATCCTACGGGCAGGATATTATTGGTCCCTCATGGAATCAGATTATCATCAACATTCACGAACCTGTCACAAGTGTCAGATCTATGTTGACAAGGTACATGTGCCTCTAGTTCCTCTAAATGTCCTAACCGCTCCTAGGCCATTCGCGATGTGGGGCATTGACATGATTGGAGAAATCAAACCTACAGCTTCCAATGGACACCGCTTCATCTTGGTTGCCATTAATTACTTCATGAAGTGGGTTGATCCAGCTTCATTCGCTTTTGTTACCAAGAACGTTATAGCCTGATTCATCAAACAAAACCTTATCTGTCGGTACGGCATCCCAAAGAGAATCATCACAGATAATGGTACCAATCTCAACAATACTATGATCACTGCACTATGCGCGCAATTCAAGATCCAGCATCATAACTCTTCTCCTTACCGGACGAAGATGAATGGAAATGTAGAAGCTGCTAATAAAAACATCAAGAAGATCATACAAAAAATGACGATGACGTACAAGGACTGGCACGAGATGTTACCATTTGCTCTTCATGGTTACCGTACCACGGCGCACACATCAACAGGGGCAACTCCTTTATCCTTGGTATACGGCATGGAAGTTATTTTACCAATTGAAGTCCAAATACCTTATTTGAGAATCATAAAGGATACATGGTTGAATAAAGATAAATGGATCCAAACTCGACTTGACCAGCTAAACTTGATTGATGAGAAGATGCTTATGGTTGTCTGCCATGGTCAGATGTACCAAAAACATATGATCAAAGTTTTTAACAAGAAAGTCAGACATCAGGCATATCAAGTTGGTGAACTGGTAATCAAGCGTATCATACTTCCACAAGGTGATCCCAGGGGAAAATGGATTCATACATACGAAGGACCATTTGTAATCAAAAACATATTCTCTGGTGGAGCAATGATCTTAACCACCATGGACGACGATGACCTTCCGCACCCTGTGAACGCGGACATAGTTAAAAGATACTACGCATAAACAAAGACCCGCTAGGTCGACTGGCCTAGGCAAAAATTAGGGCATCCCGGCAAACCAAAAGGGTTCGGGCAACAATTAGGGATAAATACAAAAAAAGTCTGTACACCCGGCAAGCTGAAAACCTGAAAAGGCGGCTTAGGTAAAAAAGGATATCTCGGTGGATCGAAAACCCGAAAGGGTGGTCCAAGCAAAAGTTAGGGATTTAAAGTGTATGACTATGTCCCGTTGGATCACCTAACAGCCACTCTCCGGCATCAATCATCAAACTTGAATGGTTCTAATCAATCCAATCAGCTTCGGACAAAGCAGCAAGTGGATGAGACGCTCAGAGACATGAAGGCTATAGCAGAATGGGAACCCCATGGGATTATGTCACATAGCTGTCCTTTCTTTGTATCAATTTTCATTTTTTACGATGACATTCTCTTGCTAGGATGTTTGCCTCTTTTTACAAAAATACTTATTCAAGGTAATACAAAGATATTCCTTTGAAAGTGCAAAACTATCTGTTTTTCTTTTACTATTTCTGTTTTGTTTGCAAAAGACGTCCAGTGTTTATATTTGAACATATGCATTTGAATGTAATTACTGTTTATAAATGAACGCATAAAAATGGAAAACTAAACAGAAAGACAATTACTAATGGCTTTAAGAAACATGACAACATCTATGGGCCATCCCACGAAACCTCATAGGTACTTTCTCCAGCAGGGGCAGAAGCAAGAACATCTTGCTACAGGATCTTTGTCATATCTCCAGCATGAAGCCTAATGGTATCTTTTGCCTTCATATCTCTGACGGAGCAAAACTTCCAGTTACCACCTCAAAAATTCCCCAGCAAAGGTCGCACGACTTCTCAGGATTTCCCAGCAGGATTTCATAAAGTCCACAAGCAATGCACGACGTTTCTCTTCCCCAACAGAGTTTATTTCTCCAATAATGGAAACACATCCATTAACACTTCAACTTTAACAAAATATGAAGACTTACACTCCATAGCCCCAATGGTAGTCAGGGATTTATTTTCCCCAATCCAACAACACTGCAGCAGAACAACTTAACTGTGCATATGTTGCAGTCATACATCATAAACATCGATGACACAAATGCATATATCACAATCTCATCGCACTATGCATTTCATGCATCATGGCATCACATACAACTAACTCTTTACCTTTTTCAGGAAAGATCAATCAACAGAAAATTATTATCAAATATTCAACAAGACAAGGCAAACATCTACGAACAAGTCAATTGTAGATCAATTCCCGAAACAGGACGGGGTGACTATCTACATGAAAAATACTCCCTTCAAGACCTCTATTGGTTCAGCTTAAACCTACTCAGCAGTTTATCCTGATTCTTTCCTGCAGGCATCTTCTATGGTTCAGATAAATCGCGCCAAGATTTATTATGATTCTTTTCCAGACCCATGCTGGTTCAGTTTAAATCTCTCAACGGTTTATCCTGATTCTTTCCCGCAGACATCTTCTCTGGTTCAGATAAATCACTCCAAAGATTTATTTTGATTCTTTTCCAGACCTCTGTCAGTTCAGTTTAAATCTCTCAACGATTTATCCTGATTCTTTCTCGCAGACATTTTCTCTGGTTCAGATAAATCGCTCTAAGATTTATTCTAATTCTTTCCAGTTAAAGAATATTCAAGACTCCTACTGGTTCAGTTTAAATCTCTCAATAATTTATCTTGATTCTTTCCCGTAGATATTTTCTCTGGTTCAGATGAATCGCTCTAAGAGTTGTTCTGATTCTCTCCAGTTAAAGAATACCTAAGACCTCTGCTGGTTCAATTTAAATCTCTCAATGGTTTATCCTGTTTCTTTCTCGTAGACATTTTCTCCGGTTCAAATAAATCACTCCAAGAGTTGTTCTGATTCTTTTCCATACCTCTTCCGATTAAGTTTAAATCTCTCAACGGTTTATCCTGATTCTTTTCCGTAAACATTTTCTCTAGTTCAGATAAATCGCTCTAAGATTTATTCTGATTCTTTCCAGTTAAAGAATATTCAAGACTCCTGCTGGTTCAGTTTAAATCTCTCAATGATTTATTCTGATTCTTTCCCATAGATATTTTCTCTGGTTCAGATGAATCGCTCTAAGATTTGTTCTGATTCTTTCCAGTTAAATAATACCCAAGACCTCTACTGGTTCAGTTTAAATCTCTCAATGGTTTATCCTGATTCTTTCTCGTAGACATTTTCTCTGGTTCAGATAAATCGCACCAAGATTTGTTCTGATTCTTTTCCAGATTTTTGTTGTTTCAGTTTAAATCTCTCAAGGATTCATCCTAATTATTTCAAAGTTAAAGATTATTCAGGACTTCTGCTGGTTCAGTTTAAATCAACCAAAGGTTTATTCTGATTATTTTCCAATTAAAGTCAAGTTTAGACTTAGTCTAATTTCTGTCAACAATCACCTTTTGGATGGCATCTATAAGCCCATCTCCGACAACTCTCCATCATTTCTCCAAATGGAATATTTAAGCCCATTCCCTATACAATCAACCACCACATCATCAAGTACAAATTTATGGGCACTCTAGTGTTCAATCATCTTCCACCTTCAAGTCACGAATGACAGACTCGCCAATCTAACTCTTCAGGTTTAAGAAGATTGAACAGGGGCAGCTGTTGCACCCCAAAATTTTCCCTCTCATTTCTCAAGATATTTCCTACAAAGATCATCAATGTCTCAAGTTTGCGCAAGTATCGACTAGGTCAAACAATTTCCTCAACACTGATACCTCAAATTAGGGTTTGAGTTTGTACAAAGGCAGTTGGATTCATAATGTTTCAAATAACTTTCATAGATCATTATGGACCCTCGGGATTATTTTTGTCAAGTTTCAAGTCTTGGATCACAATTTTCCAAGAAAGTCATTCAAATTACCAAAAGGGAAAAATGGGCAAAATTAGGGTTTTGACTGAAAATGACTGAACTTTGATTTTTTGACCTAATACTTGGCTTATTGGTTGGAATCATGATCTCAAGGATCCGAGCGCGTCATTTTGACCTAATTTCACATTTCAATTCATCTCCTAAGATCAGTGGTTGATAGACAAGATTTGGTCAACTGGTGGAAAAAGTCAATTGTACACTACAAAGTCAAACTTTGACTTTTTGACCAAAGTTGAATCACAAAAATCATATTTCATCAAGATATCCGAAATATGAAATTTGATCATCAAAAATCAAGAAAGTCAAAAATCTAACTTTTGCAAGACTTGGAAAATTTTCTAAGTTAAGTTCATTGCTTCATGACATCTTGTCACTACAATAGTTCAAGATGTTATAAATGATTCAAGTTATTACAAAGTGACATTTTTGCAAGTTTACAAATCTTAAACTTTGTATTGCTCAGACTTTTTCCTTTGACTCAAAACCTTGCCACAATACTTTGTCTTTGATACGATGTGCATAAATTGCCCCACAAACCAAGCTTGTTTCATACTGCAAACTATGTTGTCCAAGTTATTGCTGAACAAAAAAATGATATGCTACTTCTATACATTGCCACAACACTCCAAAACCCTGCTCAATTACTGTCCTATAAAACCTTGTGCTATGCTGCACCACAAACCTGTCACAAAACCTATATATGTTGTCCTATACAGTCCAAAAAACCAGTCCAAAACTTCTATGCAGTCTGCTCCAACTTGCATCATAACAGCCATAAAATTGCACCAAAATGGCAAAAGAAAATTGTGTGGAAAAAGTATCAAAGCAGTAGGCAAAAATAGTTCAAAATAACTTATTTTGTTTCCCTCTTAAACCTCAGTCAAGGATCTACAAAAAGGACTGTTTCATAAGACATAAGGGATTTTTTTTTAGAGAAAAAGAGAGAAGAGAAAAACAGAACTTTTGTTAAACTCTGCTCATTCATAAAACCCAGCTCATTCATAAAACTCAGTTCATCCATAAAACTTTGCTGATCTTCAACTCTGTTTTCACTCACAAAACAGAAAAATCCTCAACCCATTGTTGTACAACCTTGCAAACTTTCCCCTAAAACCAACTACCCAAACAACTCATATACATCACATAGAGATTGTTCTAACATAAGAACAGTTTATGTAACACCTTTATCACCACATTCCAAGCATAAACAAAAAAATAGTACTTTGCACCTTTGACTGGGTTAGAGAAATTCTGGGACTTTGTCACACAGCGCAAGGATTAGAGTAGCTCCAAAGAGGAGCTCGGTCATTCATCACTTTGCATCCGGAGATAACCATACGTATTCCAAAGTTTCGTTTCAAGAGGTATACTTTTTTTCAAAACTGTAATATCTTTTTCCATATATCATTTTTTGTTTGTGTTCAAAAGATATGTAAAAGATAAATAAAAAAATGGGAAAACTCAGTAAAAAAGAGCCAACACAGGGGCTGACACGGGTGCCTGTGTCACACGACACGACCGTGTCAGCTCATCTATTTGAAAAAATCTAACAAAAATGCAGGTCAGGGGCTGACACGGGTGTCCGTGTCAGACATACTGGAACTATAGGCTAATAAAATGCAGGTCAGAGGCTGACACGGGCACCCGTGTCCAACGGGTGCCCGTGTCACCTGACACGACCTGTGTCAGTTTAGCTGGTACAGAAAAGAAAAACGCACGTGGACCATTACAGGAAGCTGACACGGGTGCCCGTGTCATAGGACACGACCCGTGTCAGACCAGATAGCATAAACTTTGATTTTCTTTTAACCTTTTGCTTTTATTTTTGTTTAATTTGGTTGTAATTAGGACTTTTATTTTTTGCAACCCCCACTTATACACTTGTATACCCCATCCCTCAAAAAGTATGTAATAGCGTGGGACCTTTATTTTCCGTATTTTTATTGCTTTCATAAATGTTAGTAATTAGGGTGTATGGCAAGATAAAACCAACAAGTAAACCACCCTAATCAAAGACTAAATGCATGCAATCAAACACACCATTCACACATTCACCTCTAGGGTAATCTCGCTTTGTTGTCTCAGAAAAAAGTCATGTCCCTCGAGTACAGGCGTTTTAGCAAAGACCCTCGGTAAAAGATCGTAGTCCCTTGATGTCCCTCGATGTTGCCTTCGGTAAACGATCTAGTCCTTAAACAAAAATTTCTAAAATGTCTCATAGGTTGCCTTCTATGACTATACAATTGACCCACGCCCGTCCCTTCACATCCAACGATGGGGCTTCTTACCAAATCAATGGTAAGGTAGAAACATCTAAAGGAGGAGGAAAAGAACATCAAAATCTTTTGAGTAGGTAGGATGCTCCTAGTTGCTTGCTTACTCACAACAAAAACATTTTATACACCCATAACTTCATTTTGAAACATTTTTTGAAAAGTCAAAACAATTTGTACGCGTTCTTATAGAGACGAGTACCATTACAAAGACATTCCTTTTCAAAATACTTTCAAAATCCAAACACACTTTCAAACAAAAAGTAAGAGATCTAGCAAACAACTAAGAGCTCGTAGATAACTACGGATGAAAAGGGTGCTAACACCTTCCCTTTTCATAATCTACCCTCCGAACTCAAGAAAATATCTCGAAAGGTCTTTCATGTTCTTTCCAACCTTTCCTTTTGGATAAAAGAAAAGTCGGTGGCGACTCTTGCTATCCGCACAATTGCGATCAAATGTAAAACCTCCCAAGTCAGTTCTCCCACCATGTTACACATGGTATGATGTCCGCATTTGTAGAGAGATGGAACTCAGAGATGTTATCATTTTATCTTTCACATGGTGTGATGTCAATCACACTGGACGATGTCTCGTGCCTCCTGCATCTTCTGGTTAGGGAGAGACTGTTAGACCACAACAATATTAACAAAGATGAGGCACGAGAGATAATGGTAAACTATCTGAGAGATGACCTAGAGGAAGCGATGAAGGAATTCGAAACCACCCGATGAGGTCATGTTAGGTTTAGATTCTTTGAGGGGTTGTATACACAACTACTGCAAAATGCAAATCAGGTTGCTGGTGATCATGAGTAGGTTGTGGCATATAGAGCACACGTTTTGAAAGCATACCTGTTGTATTTGGTTGGCACATCCATTTTTATGGACAAGAGTTCCACTTATATGGATGCGATCTACTTACGATACTTCGATGACTTAGAGCGCATTCATGAGTACAATGAGAGATAGGAGGCTTATTTAGTTTACCTGTACTCTAAGTTAACTGAAGGCTGTATGTAGAAGACCAAAGGAAGGATCACACTGTTGACAATAATATTTCTGCATCTTTTAGTGTTTCATAAGATTGTTGACGATAATACTTCTGCATCTTTTACTAATGATTCATATTTACCATTTTCAAACTTGGATCCTCAAGAACTTTCCACACATATCCAGATGGTCATGTGTTTTGACCTACACTGAGGATATGTCACGTGCTTTAATCCGCTGTCGCACACGGATCAAAAACGAGTATTTTGTAAAATGCAGTATAGTGATAATGGCTCGAGTCGTATCGCAAGGATTCTTGATTTTATTATTAACTAATAGAAATCGAATGGGGGTTGGTTTTAAGATCGATTCATAACATGAAATAAGTGATTAAAATAAGTGATTATAAAAATAAGTCGATCTACTATTTTCAAGTTTCTGCTAATCATTGGTTTTTACCTTATCAATTCCCGAAGCGGCTTCGACCTCTATTCGATTTCAATACCAATTGACAAGCATAATAAATATAAAATAGATTGAATTCCCATTCCGAATTAAGCAAATGGATTAATATAATCGTGAATTAAGCAAACACGATATAGAACGCGATTTAACGACTAAGCAACGTAAACAACGATTAAAGATTAGGAATACAATCATACGAATTTAATCAAGACATTCCATGAAATAACAGATTAAGCAAATGCAATTTCATAAAATAGAATTGAAAGAGAAACGAAATTGAATTGATAAGTTAAAAACCTCAAAGCATCGGTACACGATTACAGTAAATCAACTTTGGATGATTAGTTCTTCATTCAAGCGTACAAGTCAAAGTTTTTTTCTAAATAATCAAAAGGTAAAAACTAAATTATTGTAGCGGTTGCTAGGTATAGCAGGGACAAGGATTCGGTTCATAACCCAACTGGATCGAAAACATAACCCAGACCCAAAACAAATTACCCAAAACTTAAATATAAAATGCTGCAACTTCAACGAATTTTATGGCCCTGATACATTCTGATTTAGCTCTCGACTTTTAAGTATAAATCGTAGCTCTTTCTCTTAGCTTTCCAACGACTGGTAGCACCCCTCATTCCGACTTCCATAGCTCAAGTTATGAATTTATTCGTGCAGACTGCTAATGCTGAAAATAAAATGCGAAAATCAAATAAGAGTAGAAATAAACTAAAATAGAAAAACACTATAAAATACAAAAATAAGCTAAACAAACCATGGAAATATATAAGTACAATCATGAAAGAATGTGCATCAAAATGCATCGATCAAATTCCCCCACACTTGAACTTTTGCACTCTGAGCAAAATAAAATCAAAAGAAACACAACAACATCATTAGTTACTCATTCTAGGCTACAAACTCTTCTTCGGTTAAGATTGCATCAATAGGTACTAATCTGCACACTAAGGATATCGTAGGAACCACTATGCCAAACAAGGGATTAGACAGCGCTTTTTTAGGCCTTTAACAGCGCTTAAAAGCGCTGCTAAAACCTTCGCTGCTAAAGGTATAGACAACGCTTTTTTTCCAATCACTTTAGACAGCGCTTGGTAAAAGCGCTGTCTATTACCCCCCTTTAGCAGCGCTTTTCCTCTTTTTTTTTCAATCACTTTAGACAGCGCTTTTCATGAAAAGCGCTGTCTATTACCCCCCCTTTAGCAGCGCTTTTCCTCATTTTTTTTCAATCACTTTAGACAGCGCTTTCATGAAAAGCGATGTCTATTACCCCCCCTTTAGCAGCGCTTTTCCTCATTTTTTTAAAAAAAAAATTTTTAAATCACTTTAGACAGCGCTTTCATGAAAAGCGTTGTCTATTACCCCCCCCCCCCTTTAGCAGCGCTTTTCCTCTTTTTTTTTTAATTTTTTTTTAATCACTTTAGACAGCGCTTTCATGAAAAGCGTTGTCTATTACCCCCCCTTTAGCAGCGCTTTTCCTTATTTTTATTTTTATTTTTTTTCAATCACTTTAGACAGCGCTTTCATGAAAAGCGCTATCTATTACCCCCCCCCCCCCCCCCCCCCCCCCCCCCTAACATTTTAAACAAAAACAACATTAATATATACCACAATGAAACAATATTATAACAACATCAATATTCATCTCTTAAATCCTTTTTGCATAATATACATAACAACAAGATTAATATATACCACAATAAAACAATATTATAACAACATCAATATTCATCTCTTCAATCCTTTTTGCACAATATACACAACAATAACATTAGTATATACAACAATGAAACAATATTATAACTACATCAATATTCATCTCTTCACTCCTTTTTGTACAATATACACAACAACAACATTAGTATATACAACAATGAAACAAAATCCACGATGAATATATAACTCTATCTTCTACATCGAGCTGCACCTATATAACCAAAAACAAAATCAAAAAATCAAAATTCATACAAGTTACCAAATAACAACAACAAAAACAATAATATTGTAACACAACTATAACGACATATATTATATTCTCAAAACTCAAAGTTATACCTTATAATAAAACTCTCAACTCCATAACAAATTGGCACCAATCCTCCATAAGTTCATCCAATTAATCTTTTGAGTATGAAGCACACTTGAATTCATCAAAGTACTACATAATAATATAACATAGTATGATTTAATTAAAATACTAAGTCATTTTATAAGAAATATGAAAATAATTCCTAAGTTAGAAATTCATACCGTAGATGGAATCTCTAATCGGTCCAAAAGAATAGTTTCTTTCATAAACCTCAACATAAAATAACCGCAATCTACACCATTGCGCTGACGAGGACACTACACATGGAAAGAAAATACGGATATACATCAAGATATACACCTTAACTTGTTTTATCAAGTATCATCGCTATATAATCAAAACTGTGAAAATCTATACCTCCACTTTGATCCAAGAAATATTGTTGACTCTACTCCTTGGTACTTGAATATCTCTTTGTGCTCGAAAACTTTGTAGAATGCTATAATAAAATAATAACGAATATTTAGAACTATCGCACATAAATAATTAAATATACACAGTAATATTTTGGAACAATGTCACTTACGTGTCAATCGTCTTCTTCATATCTGACTATGTTGTCCAATCATTGCCCAATGAATCCAGATAATATACAATTTCTCTCACAGGATTAATTGCAACCAATAACCAGTGTCCACTGGAATATTAAACAAAGGTTAGATGGAAATTTTCTACACAACGTTAAAAAACGAAAAATTATAATAGAGGTAATTTAGAATGAAAATCTTACTTGGGGCCAATATTATATGGTAAAAAGAACAATTTTTCTGTATCTTTGCTGGCCATAAATAAACTGAGCACAAATGCTATTACTTCATCTGGTTTTGCGATTATTGACCCTGCATGGATAATGTTGGGATTTATGAAAGAGAATCTGGACTGCAATCCACGCGGGCGAATCAACTTGTCATACAGAAACCTTAAATAAAAACATCATTAACATTAATTATTCATTGAAATGAGTAAATAAATTTTGCAATTAATTAAACAAAGTTGATTGGAGTATACCTGATGTATGTATTGGTAACAGCCATGCCTAATGTCAAGTGTCCAAAAACTTGTTCCAAATCCTCCTTACCAATTGCTGTCATGCCTTCAGAACCATAAATCCCTTCATGCAGGGGTATAAGAGAAGTACCACCTTGCGAAATAGTTGTGAAGCTTATAAATGTCTGAAGGCACGACCTATATTGTGAAGTAGTTTTCTTTCTAGCCCCAAACCTCTTAGCAACACTCTTTGTTTCTGTGGGAATGTTGCTAATTACAGGCTCCTTACCCCTACTTACAACTTCAATCTCTTTAGCAGGAATAATCTAAATATCATGAAATTAGAGTGGTCAAGTATAGGACGACAAATTAACATTATCTAATCATAAATATCATATAACTTTGTTGTACCTGTTTTTTTGCTGTCACTGACTCCTCTGGCCGCGTAATCCCTTTATCTTTTGGTTTGGGTTTTGTAGGAGTCTAACATTACCATGCAAAAAAAATGTAAGTAAAACAAACGTAAAAAATTTGAGTACTAAAAGGTTCATAAAGGTTTTAATTATACCTCATCATCTATGTGAACAAGCCTTGACGGCCATGCAACAAACGCTCCTATTGCCTCTCCCACCAATGTTGCATCCGAAACTTCATCTGAGATTGGTAATAACGCACCCTCCTCTAAAGCAATATTAATCGACACTTTCAAATATCCAGAAGGGAGCGGTTTATGATGAAGTACTTCTCCCAGAGTGTTATGGACTTTTCCCTTGCCAACCATGCGATAAGTTGGTGTCTCTAAAAAGAGTTGACAAGGTGAAATGCCCTAAAATCAATAATAAATATGACATCGTTAATGTGTATATATGTCAGTTAAATAAATTACACTAATTTAATATCATAATAATATATGTAAGTACCTCGGGAATACTCGGTTGAGCTGCACAATTGACACTAGCTATGTCACTAGCTTCTTTAACACCCGAAGCTTCCCTTTCTGATTGGTATTGTTTTGCTTTTTCCTTCCTCAATTCAAGAACTTCAGCTTCTAATGCATCCAACCTGGTCTGCAGTTCTTTATTGCTAGCAGATTTTGTCTTTGGATTGTTCTTTTTCAAGGAGGTTGGAGTAACCCCATGTCCTTTACCCCTCACCCGACCAGAATACTCACGAACATCTAATGCTCGACTAAGTATGCTCCTGCAATCATCTGGTGGAGATGTAGACTGAGACAGACTCTTCTGAAATTCATATGAATATTGGAAAAACATGAATAATATATGTTAATAAAATTTTGATTTAATTAGAATTAATGTTATACTTACGCATTTTTCAAAAATTTGTTGTACATCTTCTTTGAGAACTCCATCCTTACCCACACGGGCAGCCTTCCACAAAACATGCTCCGGAAGAGATGTTTCTGAACTACTCTCCTCTTTTAACTACACATTAACACAAAAAATAAGCTCAGTTATAACTATTGATGAACAAGTATATCATTGCAATTTGTAAATACTTACTATTTTTTGTTCTAATCGTGCATATCCCAAACGCCCTTTTTTGTATGGATATGCGGGAGATGATGCTCTTAGACGATTTACTTCACTAACACTCTGAAATTTTGGGGTTTTCCGTTTGGCTTTAAAAACATCCCATTCTTTAACTGAAATCACATCCGCATATTTTGTTGGACGCTCTGCATCAACAAATTTTTTTTCGGCATCTCTAAGATATTTTCTATTTAAATATGTTCTAAACCCTCTCAGTATTTTGCCGGCCAATCCAAGACAATAATCTTTTCTTTTGTCATCAATGTTGAAAGACCTCTACAAAAAACATACACAAAGTGCGTTAGTATAAGTAATTTAAAGACATAATTTAAAGTACATAATCGTAATTTAAAGACATAATTTAAAGTACCTGTATCTCACTCCATATTTTGTTTTTAGCATCATTCAGCTTATCATCTCTCCACTCATCACAAGTTATTGGAATTTCTCTCCTTACAAGTGTGCCAATGTAACTTGTCAATTTAGAACCGTTAGGCTCAATTAATTGGTCATTTGGACTCCAATGCACATCATATTTTATACCCTTATCTCTATCACGAATGATATTCTTCATTATTGTTTTTCCTCTTTTTATTTCTTTTTCCACTCCCTTACTGGATTTTCCTCCATCATTATCTCCATCATTAATAGAATCATCGTGAGGGTGCTCCTCGTTACTAGCCATCTAACCTGTAATAAAGAAAAACATTAGTATCTAATGACAAATATTTAATTCTAAATATATAATTCCAAATATCTATTCAGTATATAAAATGACAAATATCAATTGAGTATATAAAATTACAAATATCAATTGAGTATATAAAATGACAAATATCAATTGAGTATATAAAATGACAAATATATAATTTATTAGAAGTTTGCTAAGTGTTAACAGGTATGGAGGAATATATATTACCTCTTTCACTAACATCTCTTTCTTTTCTTGGTTGGATTCCGAATTACTTGTCTCTTAAGAACACGGACGGAGGGATTGATCCAAATTCCCTCATCATGATCTTTTCTGATATATGATTCATCCGCTGTAGTATCATCATCTCGATCGTTTCTAATATACGACTCATTCTCAACATCAACATCAACTTGATCCACACTTTTATCATCAATCACTTTGTTAGATAAAAGCACTATAGACCATTGCGTACTCTTCGGGTCTGTGACATAGAACACTTGTTTAGCTTGAGAGGCTAGAATAAAAGGCTCATCTTTGTACCCCACCCTACTAAGATCCACTTGCAAAAACCCTGACTTATCCATTCGTATGCCACTAGTATGTACCCACTTGCAACCAAAGATAGGAATCTGAAACTTCTCATAATCAAACACCCAGATGTGATTGATAACCCCGAAATATGACAAATTTTCATATTTTGGGTTTAAGTCCTTCATACCAGAAATGTGCATTGCTTCACATACCATCGTGACACCACTATTTTGCATGGTACTTTTCTCATCTTGTTCTTTGGTATAAAATGTGTATCCATTAATTTTGTATCCTCTATAAGAGAACACAATCGAACTTGGACCATATGCCAAACATCTCAACCTGTCTGATATTGAAGCGGGATCTGAATGAAACTTTGAATATATATGATCCTTAAACCACTGTATAAAACTTTGATTGTGCTCTCGTACTATCCAATTTTCATTTCTACTTTGATTCTCACCTCGGAGTATAGCCTTGTGCATTTCAACAAACGGCTCAACCTCAGTGTCATTGTGCAGAACATACAAATGCACTTGATCTCGTTCATCCCTTGATACTGTCACAATTTCATTTCCAATTAATTTCTTACCTTCTTTTTTTTCGAAGAAATGAGATTTGGGGAGTCCAATGGATTGCACATTGGACAAAAAATCAGTACAAAACTCAACCGCTTCTTCAACAACGTATCGCTCAACGATACAACCCTCTGGACGACTTCGGTTTTTCACGTACCCTTTTAATATTTTCATATAACGTTCAACAGGGTACATCCATCTCATATAAGCTGGTCCACACAATTGTGTCTCTTTCACAAGATGAACAAC
The DNA here is from genome assembly GCA_948472305.1 of Vicia faba. NCBI lineage: Eukaryota > Viridiplantae > Streptophyta > Magnoliopsida > Fabales > Fabaceae > Vicia > Vicia faba. The sequence goes on from OX451738.1 coordinate 1,478,892,403, forward strand.
AAGATGTACCATAATGTCAAAAAATGATGGAGGAAAATACATTTCAAGGTCACACAGAGTAATAACAATTTCTTTTTGTAATACTGGTAAGATCTCAGGATCGATCACCTTACTACAAATTGACCTGGAAAAAAAACACAATCTAGTTATAGCGCTTCTTACTTTTTCTGGCAAAATAGAACGTATACCTATTGGTAGAAAATGTTCCATTATTACATGGCAATCATGTGTCTTCAGACTCTTTAACTTGAGGTCTTTCATGGACACGAGTCTTCTAATGTCTGAGGAGTAACCTTCTGGAACTTTAACTTCACTCAGAAACTTACACAATATTTTCTTTTCCTTTCTAGATAGAGTATAAGAAGCAGGTGGTAGATATGTTCGTCTTCCTTTCTTCACGGGTCCTAATTCAGTTCTTATTCCCATCTCTACCATGTCCTCTCTTGGTTTAAGGCCATCCTTAGACTTTCCTTTTATATTGAGTAACGTACCAATAACACTTTCAAATACATTTTTTTCAATATGCATAACATCAAGAAAATGTCTTACGTACAAAGATTTCCAATATGGCAATTCAAAAAAAAATGACCTCTTCTTCCACCCACTTGTGACAACTTTATGTGCAAAAGGCTTGCCAAACTGAATACTCACATCTTTCACCTTTTCACAAATTTGATCACCTATCAATCCAGGTGGAGCTCTACGTTGTTCGGTATTTCCATTGAATGCTTTTCTCCATCCACGATATTGATGTTTTGAATTTAAGAATCTACGATGACCGAGAAAGACATTCTTTTGACAAAGTTTCAATCGTTTCGTATCGGTTCCATCTTCACAGACAGGACACACTTTTTCACCTTTAATGCTATACCCGGATAGATTTCCATATGCTGGAAAATCGTTAATTGTGCCAAACAAGATCGCCCTCAAATTGAAACTTTCTTTCCTATATCCATCATAAACCTCCACACCGTTCTCCCACAAAATCTTCAAATCTTCGATTAAAGGTTTCAAGTATACATCTATGTCATTCCCTGGTTGTTTAGGCCCAGAAATTAACATAGATAACATCATGTACTTGCGCTTCATACATAGCCATGGAGGTAGGTTATAAATCATAAGAATCACAGGCCATGTGGAATGTGAGATACTTTGAAGACCATGCGGGTTCATTCCATCCGTAGATAATGCCAAGCGAAGGTTTCTTATTTCTCCTCCAAAATTAGGATAATCATTATCAATTTTCTTCCACTGTGGTGCATCTGCCGGATGTCGAAACTTTCCATCGATAATTCTTTCATCTGCATGCCAAGTCAAGTGTCTAGCATCGGTTTCACTATGAAACATGCGTCTAAATCTCGGAATAATAGGAAAATACCATAAGACTTTTGCTGGAGATAATTTTTTCTTATATCGAGATAAACCGCACTTTGGGCACTCATTCAACGATGCATATTCGTTTCGAAACAAAATACAATCATTTAGACATGCATGTATCTTATCATAGCTCATGCCAATAGAGCACAACATTTTTTTGGCCTCGTAGGTTCGATTAGGAAGAACATTATCCTCAGGAAGCATATCTCTCAAAAGGGCTAATAACTGTGTGAAAATTTTATCTGACCATCCATTGCGCGCCTTTAAGTTGTACAATTTTAATACCGCAGACAATCTTGTGAATTTGGGGCAATCTTTATACAACGGTTTCTCCATATCGCTTACCAACCTCTCAAACATTTTGGGACAATCTTGAAGTTCTTCTTCAAGTGCTTCTGCAATCTCTTCCACCCGATCACAATCATATGTATCCGTGGCATTGTCGTACGAAACATAGGTCGCATTACTTTTCACCCCCAGTTCAACATTCTCGATGCTTTTCTCACCATGAAATATCCAACACGTATAACTTCGATCAATTCCGCGCATTAGTAAATGCGATTTCAATCCATCTGCGTCAACCCGACCCACATAACAACAACCCAAGCAAGGACATTTCATTCTATTTGGGTCTTCAGCGTGTTCAATAGCAAACTTAACGAACTCTAATACCCCATCCTCGTACTCTTTTGACAATCGATCGGCACACATCCATTTTTTATCCATGGTTTTAACTATTATCTAAGTTAAAGACTCTGTGTTGTCAACAAAAATCAAACATGTGATTAGAACAATTCTAGAAATGAGGATTGTTGTGGTCCTATAACATATTCAATCAATGATCGTCAACGTTACAATTTTAGAGACATTAGCTTAGTTGTGAACTCATTCTAAGATTCATGATTTGTGTTATTTTTTACTATTACTAAGTTGAATATTAGATGGGGGATTTACATGATGTGATTCCTTTGTTCCTTGCAGGCATGTCTACATGATCTAAGCATACATTATGAGAAACAGAAAAGAAACAATGTAGGGAAATTAAGTGTCATGTTGAATGGTATTTTGACTAGTCCATAATATATCTTAGATTTAAAAAAAAGTCAAAATAAAAGTTTCAAAAGAGAGAATAGAAACCATAATACCTAAGGTTCCTCGGCTTTTACTCGCGGAGATTGTTAATTTTCTATTTTGCCGTAAGAAGAAAAACAATAAGAAGATGAAGATTCCAGCAATAGCAGAAGAAGCAATCAATGCTAGTAGAATTCTCTTATTCAAATTCTGGTGATGAACTATTCTAACATCTTGATTTCCTGTATCATTCATTGTAAAAACAATACATAAAACTCATTAGTCTCGTTAAACCAACTCAGTTAATTGCTGTGCAGAAATATAAGATATATTAAAATTGACATATGGGTTTGCATGATGCATATTTTCCAGTTTTGTATGATGCATTTTTTTTCTTTGATTTTTACTGCATATCATCTGTTCTTGGGGTTAAACAGAATTATCTGTGAAACTATGCATAGGAAAAGGGGGTCAAACTAAAAGCTTATTATCATACTTGTACTACAAATGTACAAATAGTAGTTTAGGCCCTTGGTTTACCTTACTTTGTTCAACATATGACAGTTATTTGAGATATGAAAAACATATCAACAAGTCAGTAACCATAATATATCCATAAAATGAAGAGTTTTACAAAGTAATTTCAAAAGGACATAAGCGACAGTGGCCGCCGCACTTGCAGCAACATAAGTGGCCACCTCTGCTTTTGTAGGAAACACGTCTTGCTCATCATGCATAATACAAATTCAACACACAAAGCAACAAATATAAATAAAACTGTGCCACAAACTAAAACTCACCCACATAACTTACCAAGAAGGAGAGCTAACATATGCTATAAGCGCTTATGCTATAAGTGCTTAATTAAACTATTTATCCTAAAAGGGCCATATATATATATATATATATATATATATATATATATATATATATATATATATATATGAACCCAATTCCATAACTTTTCGCTAAATTTTACAATCTAACACCAAATCACATCAATAGTGAACAATTATAAATCAATAATCACTTAACTTAATTGATTTTCTTCAACTGCATAAGAATGATTTGGTAACGTGATTAATAAAAAACACACCTTAGGGTCATTTTTGGATTGTAAATAAAGTTTTGATGAGAAAGAGATAGAAAGTGTTCCCAAACGGGCACTTTGCGTCTGTTGATGCATACTCTTTTTAACGGTCAAACCAACAAGAAGAGGAAGTACATGTGTTCCTAAGACAGTTTACAACTACATAGTACATTCTCTGCCACCGTGGTCAAACTTCTATCTGTTTTCATAGCTTTTATTAAACTATTTGATCTCTACCTAACATAAGAATCAAGGTTTCAGGTCATCACCTCAGGTAAGAACTTTCACTTTATCACAACTTATGAAGTATACATTCCCAATTTACAAAGACATATAGATAAATGTGATATTAACATGAACACTACAACAGATGGAGTCATTCTACCTGTTTGTGTGCCTAAATTGGAACCAACTGTTGTGCTATCTAATTACACTCATAATGATATCTATGCAAAATTTCTCAACAATTCAAAGTACACTGGAGTTGGACTTAATTTTGAGGATGATTGGATGGTTCTTGTTCTTACTACTACTACACCTACTGGAACTTCGACGAGGCTTGAGTCTCCCACAACCTATTGATAGCTGTCAGGGTTTCTGCGGAAAGAGAAGGATCGAAGATACTGTCCTAGAAGAGATCAACACAGGATTTCACCTTAAAGATTATGTCGTCTTCTTTCAACCACTCGTAGGCATCTGACTCGTATTCCAACATACTAACCTCCTGCACTAGAGTTTCGAACTCATTCCATGTATTTTGATCAACACCATCATTATTGTTCACTAAATCGACCAACTTCCAGTTCCAAACATGATCGGACCAAACTCCTGCATCTGCTACACAACAAGCAGCATTGATGGATGCTGCAAAAATATCATGAAAAGCTTCTACGAAATTCTTATTACCCAGCCACTTTGAGTGCAAAAAAGAATTACCTTTGCCATTTTTGACAAAACACCAAACCAAACCTGCAAAACAAATAGCTAAACTAGAAATAGAATTATCGGACTTCACAAAGTCCCTCCACCAAATAGAATCCCTACTGAACGACACCCGTTTGTGTCCGATGAACACCTTTAAAACGGGATTCTCCTATCTACTTTTGAGAATACTACTCCAAACTGCCTCCATCTCTGTCATTATTCTCCATTTCCAGTTATTCAGAAGAGCCAAATTCATGACTTCATAACACCTAAACCTCCTTTCTCACGAGTTTTACATACGGTCTTCCAACTCACCCAATAGACCATCCTTTTGTTCTCACACCCACTCCATAAGAAATTATTTTGAATCACATTGGCTTTTGTATGTTTTATTAGAAATATTGTATATTACAAACGCTTTCAAATTTTAAAATTTGAAATTTAAGAGTATTTTTAGAATTTCACCGTTTGAGTAATCCAACCCTGTATTTTTAATATTAATATTTAGTATGTTATATGCGTTATATATATATATTCGTAAAAGTCGAATGAACAAATTGGATACCTAAGCATTTTAACCATAGCATATCAAATTTTGTTAAGAAAAACATTCAAATGTAACTGAACTACATGCTATTTACCTTAAAAAGATCTTTAATTTCAAGCATGTGACCATAGCTGGACATAACCAAGTCGCACATAACATTGCTAAATATTTGAATTACATTTGAATTTCCACTCCACAATAATTACCACCAAAAATTACTGCTTTATGTAATTATATATGACCGACAAAAAATGGAAGTTTGAACACTTAGTATGTTATATGCGTTATATATATATTCGTAAAAGTCGTGCAAACAATTCGATACATGCTTTATTCAATGGTACAAGAGCAATGAGTAGTGGACTTGGCAATGCAACTCCTAGTTCAGGACCAAAAACAGTAGGAAGATGGTTGAAAGAAAGAAGAGAGAAAAAGAAAGAAGAAAACAGAAGCCATAATGCTCAAGTTCATGCTGCTATTTCTGTAGCAGTAGTAGCATCTGCCGTTGCTGCCATCACAGCAGCAACAGCATCATCGTCTGTATCAAACAAGGATGAGAGAATGGCTAAGACTGATATGGCTGTGGCTTCTGCAGCAACACTGATTGCAGCTCAGTGTGTTGAAGCTGCTGAAGCAATGGGAGCTGAGAGAGAACACCTTGCTTCTGTTGTCAGTTCTGCTGTCAATGTGAGATCTTATGATGATATTACTACTCTAACTGCTGCAGCTGCCACAAGTATAGTTTTGTTCATTCATTCATTCAGATTCAGCACCATTACTTGAAATATCGCAACGTGTTATTTTCTTGATATATGCAGCTCTAAGGGGCGCAGCAACATTGAAGGCAAGAGCATTGAAAGAGATGTGGAATATTAGTGCTGTGACACCACTAGAAAAAAGCATAGGAATCGGAATATGCGGCGGCAAAGCCAATACTAACAGTAGTTCTAGCACTAGTGATAGTGGTGGAGAGATTATCAATGCAGATAATTTTCTAAGTGCTTGCAGTCAAGAACTCCTTGCTCGAGGAACTGAATTACTCAAACGCACCCGCAAAGGTAGTTTTAACAAATCTAGTTTCGATACATTTTCATTTACTAAAAGATTAAACTTTATTTGGTTATATCTGTAGGTGATCTTCACTGGAAAATAGTTTCTGTTTATATACATCGAACCGGCCAGGTGATGTTGAAAATGAAAAGCAGACATGTTGCAGGAACAATTACAAAAAAGAAAAAGAGTGAGCTATAGCAATATACTAATACTATAAGTTAATTTTCCTTTCAACTTCATAGAAACCAATCATAACTCATTTGGTTAAATACAATGTTTTTCTTAAAATATTTTAGATGTTGTGTTAGATGTGTGCATGAATTTAGCAGCATGGTCGGGAAGGCATCTATTAGAGGATGGTGAGAAAAGAAGGTACTTTGGATTGAAGACAGAATCAAGAGGTTTAGTTGAGTTTGAATGTAGAAATCAAAGATAATATGAATTGTGGACTCAAGGTGTTTCAAGGCTTCTTTCAATTGTTTCACATAGGAAAAACAGAAATGGGATCTAATATTTAGTTGCTAATCGAACTATATCATATCTATGTAGTTGGCTTTATTTTGCAACTAATGGATTTTGTAACCTATATTAACTATTGGATTTCTCATAAGTGCTTATGTCAATAGATAAGTTCAGTTAAGTTGTTCTAAATAGGCCTTCTCTACTATAACTCAATCATGAAAGTTTCTTAAGTTTTTTTTTCTTTCTTTCTTTCACAGGTTTATAAACCGGGTGAGTATAGTCGTGTTCTTATTGTATGTGGTCCTGGTAACAACGGTGGTGATGGTCTTGTGGCTGCCCGTCACCTGCATCACTTTGGCTATAAGTTATTGATCTGCTACCCGAAGCGTACTCCCAAGCCTCTTTACGCTGGGTTAGTTACTCAGGTACTATGGAAACTCGAGTTGACAAGATTTAGAATCACTTATATCACCATGACATTTATTTCTTTGGGTTTAATATGGAAAGAAGGAAGAGAATACTATTCACTTAACTATTGAACCCTAAATTCCTAAATCAAACCCCAAAGCTCACAGAATCCAGAAAATCTCAACACATAAATCACCTACATTCAACTAAACACTCTAGTCACGATGCACACCAAAAAATGAATCCAGAAGCACAGGCTTTAATGATAGGAACACTTACTTGGATTGAAAAAATGAATTAGCCGTGGGCCGAAGATTCGAAGGTGATGCAACGGAGGAGGCTGCTGGTGTTGGTGATTGTGTCGTTGATGCGAGGCAGAGGGTAATGGTTAGAGGACGACGAAGGGATGAAGGATGGAGACGGTTGACAATTGATGGTGGTGGTTGGTAACGATGAAGATGAAGCGGTTGAGAGGAGGGTTTGAGAGATGACGGAACAAAGGGAGTAATGGAGTGAGACAGGGGGAGTTTGGGAGGAGACGAATGGAGAAGAAGATGAACAGCGATATGGGTTTAATTTTGTGTTTCTGGAAATCTGATTTAGGGGCTAGGGGTTTAGAAATAAATTAACAAACCAAAGGCAGCGCTTTCAAGAAGCGCTGCTAAAGGTACCCCCCTTTAGCAGCGCTTTAGGCTTACCCCCCTTTAGCAGCGCTTTTAGATTTACACAAAGGCAGCGCTTTCAAGAAGCGCTGCTAAAGGTACCCCCCTTTAGCAGCGCGTTAGGTTTACCCCCCCTTTAGCAGCGCTTTTAGACTTACACCTTTAGCAGCGCTTTTTGAAAGCACTGTCTAAAGCATACCCTTTAGCAGCGCTTTTATTAATTTTTTAATTTTTATTTTTTTTAAAACCCTATAGCAGCGCTTAGGGAGAAAAAGCGCTGCCTTTGATAAGGCCTATAGCAGCGCTTTTAATAAGCATTGTCTAAAGTATTTTTTTTTTGGATACCTACAGCAGCGCTTTTGCATAAGCGTTGTCTATGTAGCGGTGCCAAAACTCGTTTTTGGCGTAGTGAACACTAATCTTGTCTCTTGAATATGAAAACCAATTCGAATCATATTATTATGCCAAAGCCTAACTTACTCATCCTCCTTTTTGCTCTTTTTCATTCAGGCGCAATCACATTAAGCCCGTTATCTCCACACACTCATAGCAAGGCAACCGATTAGTGACTCTGATCCTTTTTGCACGGGGTTCTGGTACTTACGTGGCATAACCCTTTGCTTACTCGATTGTAGTTGCGGGGGATCGGACTGTAATCCGCCCTACCAAGTTCAGCACCAGAAACCGCTGAACCAACTAACAACGAGTCTTATTATCAACTTTTTTGTAGGTTATATGACCGTTGGATTAAGTGACTGGGTGAGGGTCACCAAACTTAGAAGGCACATTCATTTTTCTTTCTTTCTTTTTTCAAATAAAACTTGAATCACTCACTTATTTTCATCGGTTTCCCTGCGTTTAGTGCGTGTGAGATGGTGCTGACTGCTGAAATAAACTACTCAAGAGCTATTAAAAGATGAGAATTCAAGGCTACGTCATAATAAAAATTCAAATTAACTTCCATATGCATGAGACTTACAGTGTTAAGACGATACCGATCTTGTGAACTTTTCCCAAGTCTCCACAACTAACCTCATATTAATCTATAACCCAAAACTTTCAAAAAGATGCATATTTTTTATATTATTTTATAACTGAAAATAAAACAACGAACAAAAGCAAAGAAAACAAAACAAATAAATAATTCTCTCCCCCACACTTAAAACACACATTGTCCTCATAGAAAGAAACAAGCATAAAATAAGAGAGAGGAGAGAGAGAGAGAGAGAGAGAGAGAGAGAGAGAGAGAGAGAGAGAGAGAGAGAGGAAATAACACACCTGAGAAGTCAAGGCGGATAGACGATCGCATAAGTAGCCTTTCCCAATGAGAGCACTTTTATAGTTTCCTCTTCCAACGTGGGACTCTCATGGAATAGCTTGAGGCGGTGTCCTTTGACTTTGCAATTTTTATCAGTACCTTCATTTTTTATTCCTGGATCAAAGAATGTTCTTCTAAAAGTAAAAGTGTCAAATGGGCACGTGAACATGATCTCATCTTTCACAACATCAAGGATCAAAAGGTTACGGGGCTGCCTCACTACTTTTGCTACATCTTCAAGTGAGATCTTATGCATGCACATGGATGGACTAATATCATAAATATAATCTAAGGTCCATCCAATTCTTTTCTTATGCTTCTTCAAAACCTACAAAAATTTACTTTCTTGATCAAAATAAAGTTTAGAAGAAATTATAATCGGGAGTTTTTCATTCATCTCTAGATAAGCATAATTAAGATTATCAGGAATTAGTTCCAGCTCTCGGAAAGGTGGTTGTTTAATGGATGGTTTGTTTCGGGCAGCCGGAGTATTGAGAGCTTCTTCCACATGAACAACTTCATTTGCAACCTCATCTGCAGTAAGAATATCAACTTGCAAGGCGGCCTCAATTTCAGCACAAACAGAGCAAATTTTAATATCAATACAAACATCACAAGAGTAAACATCATCAAAATTAGATAATGATGGAAAATCAGCTGCAAATAAATCAGTACAAGTATCATCAACAGTCTCAGAAAGCAACTCTATTGGAAAAACAAAATTCTCTTCCAAGGGTTGTTGGTTAGACCCTTGAGCTTGTTGCATGATATTCATCAAAGAGGCAAGTTGTTCATTATGTGTTTGCAAAGTCTGGAGAGTAGAATCTATTTGTTGTTCATACTGGAGATTATTTGCAGCCATTTGTTTTACAATGTCCTCTAGCGAAGGTTCAGAAGGTTCTGAGCATACAACCTGGAATTCCTTCAGATGCTTATGTGGATCCTCACCTGTAAGACTATTAAGCTTTGACAACAAGTGTATTAAATCAGATTTTGATTCAAAAGGTGTATCAGTTGCAGGATAGTCAATACATAAACCATTATAGCTCACATCAAGGCCAGCCAACTGCCTCAAAGTCCTTTGTTCAGCCATGTTATCCATAAACACAAAAATACCAACTATGTCCCAAACAGGCAGAAACAAATAGAAAGAAAGAAAACGATTAAAATAAATTCAAAAAAAATACAAAAATACAAAATTTAATCTAATGAAATAAAATAAGAATTTTGAGATTTTTTTTAGATTTTTTCGACACTATGAAAACAGTAAAACATTATTTAAAAATAGAAAAAAGACGAATTTTTAATTTTGAGGGTCAAATTCTTTTAGAATTCTATTCTAAAAGACTAATGTCCGTCGATTTTTTGCTGATTTTGTGGGGAAAAATTCAGAGCAAATCGAAACAATAACTTATAAACTTACCTGATAGGTTGAAAAACTATACTGCAACCAGAATTGCAATCCTGAAAATCAACAAACACAACAAAACAACAAAAAAAAACCAAGAAAAAAAAACAAGAACACTAAACCTATGACTATAATATCAGTTAATAAAAACAAGAATCCCCGGCAACGACACCAATTTAATCCGCTGTCGCACACAGATCAAAAACGAGTATTTTGTAAAATGCAGTATAGCGACAATGACTCGAGTCGTATCGCAAGGATTCTTGATTTTATTATTAACTAATAGAAATCGAATGGGGGTTGGTTTTAGGATCGATTTATAACACGAAATAAGTGATTATAAAAATAAGTCGATCTACTGTTTTCAGGTTCCTGCTAATCATTGGTTTTTACCTTATCAATTCCCTAAGCGGCTTCGACCTCTATTCGATTTCAATACCAATTGACAAGCGCAATAGATATAAAATAGATTGAATTCTCATTCTGAATTAAGAAAATGGATTAATATAATCGTGAATTAAGAAAACACGATATAGAACGCGATTTAACGACTAAGCGGCGTAAACAACGATTAAAGATTAGGAATACAATCATACAAATTTAATCAAGATATTCCATGAAATAACAGATTAAGCAAATGCAATTTCATAAAGTAGAATTGAAAGAGAAACGAAATTGAATTGATAAGTTAAAAACCTCAAAGCATCGGAACACGATTACAGTAGATCAACTCTGGATGATTAGTTCTTCATTCAAGCGTACAAGTCAAAGTTTTTTTCTGAATAATGAAAAGGTAAAAACTAAATTACTGTAGCGACTGCCAGGTATAGCAGGGATAAGGATTCGGTTCATAACCCAACTGGGTCGAAAACATAACCCAGGCCCAAAATAAATGATCCAAAACTTAAATATAAAATGCTGCAACTTCAACAAATTTTATGGCTCTGCTACAATCCGATTCAGCTCTCGACTTCTGAATAAAAATCGTAGCTCTTTCTCTTATCTTTCCAACAACTGGTAGCACGCCTCATTCCGACTCCCATAGCCCAAGTTATGAATTTATTCGTGCAGACTGCTAATGCTGAAAATAAAGTGCGAAAATCAAATAAGAGTAGAAATAAACTAAAATAGAAAAACACTATAAAATACAAAAATAAGCTAAACAAACCATAGAAATGCATAAGTACAATCATGAAAGAATGTGCATCATGCTTCTGCATTCGTCCCGTTTAGAGGGAAACAGGAGAAGGAACCATACAAAGTGTATCTTTACCACATGGTAGCAGATGATATACACTTCCACACGTACGTCCATCATCGTGGGACTCGTCCCTCGAACGACACTGTCTTCTACTTTAGATGTTTGACTTGCGGTTTATGTTTCATGTATCCTTATGTTCCTGAGTGCGTCATGCGGTAGTTCAGATACATGCATTTTATTCCCAGAGACCCTTCTGAGTCTGCTCATTCCGCTATGACACATAGAGATATGAATATCATGTTTGATTATCTTTATCATCTAGTATCGTATGAGGCACAAAGTACCCTACCTTCTAGTGAGTGGACTATTGTACACAGCTACATCCAGTAGTATTTCAGGATGTCACATCTTTGTATGATACCAAATGCTCTGGGAGATCCACATAGGCCAATTCATCAAGAGATACTAGAGGGAGATCAGGCTAAGACATATCATGATGTTGATGTGTTGCCTAAATGTTGCAGTATCGTGAAGATTGGCTGACGAGTATAAAAAGATGACTCTTTCCGGACGACTCTAATGTGAGAGATGTTCTAGATGTCATGAAAGGGGAGACACTAAGATGCAGCGTAGGAACAGGGGGGCCCGAGTCTGTTAGTAGTATTTTTATTAGGAGCACTATTTCCGATGATTTTATTTTGACTTCATTGTTTACTATGGATTTATTAACTTATCTATGTTGTTTTCATATTGTTCCGAAAGTGTGTGGTTTAATTTATACAAAACAAAATCATATATCGTCAAATTCATTAGAATATCTCTAAATCAAATGCAAAAATTATTGTCTGGTGTAGTTTCGAAGATACATCTCCGAATTATGTTTGATGTGAATAGAATTATATATCTCTGAAATAATTTATGTCAAAAGAAGACGTTTTATTTAGGAATGCATGTGATGTACATTAAGTGGTTTCAAAGATATATCTTCGAAACAATTTATATCAAAAGAAGACGTTTTACTAAAGAATGTATGAAGTGTATATTGAATCATTTCGGAAATACATATTCAGGATAAATTTTGTAAAAAATATGGGGTTCATCTCAAGTGAGCGTGTTTAATTGATACACAAGATGTGTTTAAAAATACATATCCGAAATCAAAGAAATATTTTCAAATTTTGATGAAATATTTTTCCACACTTAGGGCGGGATCAACATTTCCCTCAAGAAAATTTTCATCCTACTCCTTACATATAAAAAAATTGTGTTTATTTCATCATTTATTTACATTTAAAAAAACCTAAGAAAATGATGGGGAAAAAAGACTAAAGTAAACAGCTCAATAATGACTTAACCACTTGAAAAACATGTGGACATGAACAAAAGCAGCTAGAGAGTGAAGGAATAACCAGAATCCCAACAATGGCAACAACAATACCAATACGCATCTCACCAACTACCTTAAAACTCTTCCCTTCAACCAACACTCTATTTTCCATTCACACCAACAAATTCATCACCACCACCAACAACAGAACCAAGTTATTACTCCTATGTTTAAGTTCAAAAAACGGAACAGAGTGTCCTGTTCCACTAGAACAACAGCCCATAAACGAGTACCAGTCCTTGTCAACCTCGTTTCCCTTTTCATGGGCTGCCGGTGACGTCGTTGAATACGGCTCCCGCCTCTTCGTTGTCGGGTTCTCCTTTGCTCTCTTTGTTGGCCTCCCTGTAGCTTGGTTCGGAACCGTTGGCGCCCAATCCGAACCTGCCAAGAGGATCGTGTGTGCTGCTTCGAGTGGGGTTTTGGCGGTTACGTTTGCGGTTGTTAGAATGTATCTGGGTTGGGCTTATGTCGGTAATCGCTTGCTCAGTGCCACCGTTGAATGTAATCTATCTTTTCTCTCTACTCATTCTTTCAATGCAAACACATAAAAATGAAATTTTCATTATTAGTTCTAAATGTCTCTGTGTCTGTCTGTGTCTGTGTCAGTGCTTCATAGTATTTCAGAAGGCATTTATCTGTCCGTGTCTGCGTCCCTCCGTTTTAAAATGACTTTCGTTTTAAAACAAAATTTATTTGCTAAAACAACAGTGATTTTAAAAAGGAGAGAGTATCACTGATCACTTTTCTCTTGATATTGTAGATGAGGAGACAGGGTGGTATGATGGTCAGGTATTGGTTTTCTCTTTTTGTTTACCTTTTTCAAGCAAAATCTTGTTTCATCCTTGTTTGTTATGTTCTATATCATGTAACATCAATTTTTGTTTTCCTATGAATCATTTAAGTGAGAGAGATCAAGTTCTTGGTCTAAATTAACTTTACTTTTGCTATTAAGGCTAGATATTTTTCTGCAGATATGGGTGAAGACTGCTGAAGTCTTGACACGTGATAGACTCTTGGGATCATTTTCTGTAAGCTTTCTATTTAACTACTGCTGCACTTCAATTATTTTGTAACTTCAATGTTGCTGGAGTAAATCAAATTCAAGACTTAAGAAGCAAGTAAAGTACAATGCTTTTTTTTTTTTTATCAATATCTTTTAGTAAAGTAAAGTACTTTGCTTAGCTACCAAGAAAATCTATAATTGGTCCATGTGTAAATCCAATACTTAACCATTAAGAAACTCTAGTATTTTGCCTATAAAAAGTAACTCATATGCATTCTAGTTATATCAATTAAGAGTGAATGAATATAGTGTTTGAAGTTAAAATTAATCCTTCTTCCTTCTCTCTATGATATTGTGAGTTTTATGTAATCAATTTTTGTCGCATTGACACCAAATTGGTATGAGAGAAGATTACATCATGCTGGTGTGTCAATTTTTTTTTTGAGTGTGTGAAGAACAAAAAAGTTCACATTGTGTCAAAAAATTACTATGAGTATTTTTGCGAGAGAGGTATGACAAACAATTACAATTTAGTCTACTCCAATCCCAAATTAAATGCAGAATTTCATTTTAGTTATTGAGAACTTTTGATGACAACATCTAAAAGCTCACAATGTTTAGTGTTTTATGAATTTGATTTACAACAAGGAGCTGTTGAAGTCGCTAGTAGAAGGGATCCGTTGACACTTTCACAAATTCATCAAGGAATAGATTACTTAATATTCGTCAAAATAGCAAATGCCAAGACTGCTAAAGAAGCGTATGGCATATTAAAGTTGTCTCATAAAGGAGTAGAGAAGGCTCAATAATCAAAACTACAATCTCTCCATAGAGAATATGAAAAATACCAAGGTCTAAGTCAAAAATTGTAGAACATTATTTTTCTTGTATTATAAATATTGTCGATAAGATGAGAGTATATGGAGAAGATATTCTAGATAACAAAGTGGTGGAGAAAATTTTACATACCATACCTATGAAATTTGATCATGTGGTGTTTACGATATGACACCAACACTTTGTCAATAACAAAGCTCCATGATCAAACTTCATTGGCATGATAAGTAAAATTTTCTCTACCACTTCCACTTTGTTATCTGGAACATATTCTCCATTTACTCTCATTTTATTGATAAGATTTGTAATGCAAAAAAAATATTATTTTACAGTTTTTAAATTAGACATTGGTACCTTTCATATTCTATATTCTCTATGCAGAGATTGTAATTTGAATTTCTGAGCCTACTCTCCTCCTTTATATGACAACTTCAATATTCTCACGCTTCTTTAGCAGTCTATTCCTTGATGAATTTGTGAAAGTGCCAATTGGTCCCTTTTACGAGCGACTTCAAAGTTCCAAATATTATGAGCTTTTAGATACATTGTCATCAAAAGTTTCCAACAACTAAAATTTAATTCTGTATTGAATTTGAGATCGGACACAATGAAAACTCTTTTATTCTTCACATTTAAAATATTTTTGACACTCACACTAGCAAGACCTACTCTGCTCTGATACCACCAATTTAATGTCAATGTGACATAAATTGATCATACAAAACTCACACCATCTTAGAGAAAAGTGTGACATAAATTGATCACACTACCATAGGGAAAACAAAGAAGAATTAATTTTAACTTTAACCACTATATTCAAACAGTCATAATTGATACAACTACAGAACATGAGTTTCCTTTTATAGGCAAAATACTATAGCTTCTTAATGGTTTTGCATACTTCGTTGCCAACAAGTTCTGTTACAACTTATAATATTGTTCTTACTTACTAAGTAATCTTAATAGTTATGAAAATACACTAGGAAAATAATGCCTACAGTTTATAGTCCAATGCAGTGTTGTCCATCACTGATTCTGAAAATCACTGGGGCTTAACATTTTGTGAGCCTTTAAGATCTTCATATCATTCACAACCGAGTGTTATTTTCACATAAACAAAGCACTCACTTGTAGTAAAACATTAAGATAGTTCTGACAGAATTATTCACATCAACCACAATTTATCTTATCTTGTAGACAACATCCACAATTTGAAACTTGCAGTGTTGTTTTTGTGTTTTACTCATGCATTTGAGTGTTTGCGGTAAAGTAAGCACCCTATTCAACATTACCGTTGTTTCAACTCAACAATTAATTGGAGATTATGTTAAGCTTAATAACTATAAACAAACACTATAGACAAATATTCCTTGTAAAATCTATTGATATTATATCAAAATAGTGAAATTTGATTCAACATATGAACGGAATGTGTTTAGTCTCATTAAACTCTTATGTAATCTTCTAGGTTAAGCCTGTACTTAGCAGATTGAAAATTACTCTAGTCGGTCTGGCAGCATGCTTGGTGACATGTGCTCTTATCTTTGAGAACATTGATGAAAGTTATCTAACATCAAGAGAAACTGGAGTTCGAGCAATACCTGGAGCTTACAACGATGAATCTGCAAGATCATTTGAACCAGATGCATTTTGTGGTGAGCCTGATCTTCAAGAATAGTACATAACTTAATTTGGAGGAAAAGAGGAGCTCTATTAATTCAATATTAAATTATATACTCTCTGTACATATATTATGTATCCTTTTCATACCAGATATGTAGTAGTATTTGACAGTACTATGAAGTTGAAAAATAAAATGAGGAAAATGTATATTTTTAAGTTGTTGAGTAATCTGCATTTATTTTATGAGATGAGTTTTTGACATGAGTTAAAGGTAAAATAGAGAAATTATAAATTATTATTGTTATTTCGAGCTCAAATTAAAGTGAGAAAAATAGAAATTTATTTCTTCTATTCAAATATGAATGAAAGGGCAAGTATCAACAAGACAACAAGATGAAGAAATGTAAAAATACTTATCCTTGAAATGTGAATTTTGAATGACATGTTTTAAGTTGTGGTTTATGGAGTGTTAGCATTTAGAATGAGGAATACTATTATAAGTTGGTAAAATTCTTTGAAAGTCATAAATATGCAAAATGTCTAAATCAAGAAAAGATGAATCTTATTCGTGTTAGAAGTATAATTCTTGTTTTGTCGAAATACATGTGTATGGTGTATGTCGAATAATTTATTGTATAGGTTATAAGCTGTATTCGATAGAGTCGAATACAACATATATTGTAGTATGTCGAAATTATGTTTTGGGCTTTAGCGTGTTTTGTCTAATTGAGCTTGGGCATTGTTTGCCCAATAGATTTTTACAATTCAGTTAG